>JAYMFT010147111.1:0-26759 GCA_038088735.1 Panulirus argus
CTCTCTCTCTCTCTCTCTCTCTCTCTCTCTCTCTCTCTCTCTCTCTCTCTCTCTCTCTCTCTCTCTCCCTCCCTCGTACAAGCTAGTTCGTATGAACAAATTCCCCAAGCTACAAAGAGCAATAAGCAATCATCATTCATTTTGGACAATATGCTGGTGTAAATTGAGATACATCATGAGCAGTCGCTCCTCTCCCACTATTAAAAAACAGAGCTGCACACAACTAATGGTCATTCAAAAATATCATTTTCATTTGTATTTTAAAATCATTAATGATAATGGTGAAAATAAAACACCTGACAATAATGATAATATTAGTAATAATAATAAATAATAATAATAATAATAATAATAATAATAGTGATAATGATATATTAATCATAATTACTACTGCTACTACTTGTGCCACTTCTACTTCAGCTGCTATTACTACTACAACTACTGTTACTATTACCACTACAACTACTACTACTACTACTACTACTTATAATAATAATAATGATAGTGATAAGTATCATTAACATCAACGTTGTCTATTACGTTTTTTGCCTACACCTGCGTTATCATCACAAACGTTTATTTCACTCTGGACCTATTAATATGACTTTTACCTTCATAAAACGTCATATGTCTTCTTCACAGTGACCGAGAACATATCACTCACAGTGCAGTGCGACAATAATGAGGCACTCACGTGGCATAAATGTGACTTAATAGCTGTATTAATATAATTTTCTAGCAGAAGAGAGAGGAGGAATCGCACGTTGCGAGTTGGAGAGAAAATAATCGATATTTTCGAGGATGCAATCGTATGCTCCATAATACTGTACTTCCCAGAATACTGCTGCGTAGAAGAGACTTGTCTGGTAAACTTCTGATGCGAGAAGTAATGTAAAAGCCATTAGTTTTAAAAGCAGCGGTAGTTTTGCGCGCCTCCAGACACATATCATTTTATACCTGACGTCACACTCATGGGTCTCTTCCTGGGTTCTGGCTACAAGATATTGAATGACTAATATAAATTAGAATCCAAAACTCTAAATGTGGTAGACTCTAATACGGCGGAGTTTACGCGTAGGGGAGTAGCACAAGACTCCTCTAGCAGGCGGCCGATCGTCGTTTGTCCCCAGGACGGCACTCCAGTTTCCGTCATCTATTGCAAGCGAATGGAAGAGGTTTTCTCCAAGTCCTGTCAGCGGAGATGGAAACTGAACCTCTTTTGGACGATAGTCTAGATTCAGTTGAGGTAGGCGTTGTACAGTGCGTTGCTTGGGGTTGTTGAGCCATTACTCACAGAGAGTTCAGTGTGTTTAGAGCTTTTGTGGCGCCCAGAAGCATGTTTATTCCTTGGCCTCCAGGTTTGTCAGACCCGTTTCAGTTGAGTGAAGGTCAATATTTTACTTTCTTTAAGGTAAAATCGCGTTATTACTGGCCTATGTGAGCATACAGCACCTAGTTCCACACGGCATAGTAACATTTTTATTAGTGAGACCCGTCGGAGTTCCTGCGACACCGAAATGCGAGCGATTTAGGGATTGTTTTGAAACTCAAGGTTTCACGCTGGCTGAAGGACTGCGGTGGAAAGGGATCTTATTTTCTATTATTCTGCATCCCTGGTACTCTAATATATGTGTGAATCGGGATACACCGCGGAACAAATTGTAAGTAACAATGTTTTTTTTTTTTAGATTTGATTGCTACTTAGATATTCATAAGAAAGTACCTCAGGCACTGAGCTGTCAAGTGTCAGAAATAATTTCGTTTTGCACTGTGTTGCTTTCGTAAATTGCAGGAATACATGTCTTTAAATAATAGCAATCGCAAAAAAATGCTAGTGGGATGTCAGACTTGAGTATCATGGATGTTAGAGTAATATAGGAGCAGATTATGTTTGTGTTAGAAGTAAGCGATGATAATTTTGGAAGACATGTTGTAACAATACTTGGAAATGAATTGTAGATTTTGCACTTTTGATTTAATTGTATAGATTAATGTACCTCTCAGACATTAATGTTCTCAGACATTAAAATATCATTCAGAGTCTGTATAAGGAAAAAAGAGAAATGTATTTCTGCGGGAAGTCGTTCATTGAAATAAGAATTTGTTGTTGCCTTTGAAATGCCTTTCAGGTTTAAAAGATATGCTTCACCCTTGTAAAGGTGAATTGTAAACATAAAGATATAAATCTAACTATATGTATCCACACCAACGTCTAGGAGAGGAAATTCGCTCATCTTTGGTCATGATTAGAGATGTGTGCTCTTCCCAGGAAAATTATCATCACATTTAATTTAGAAAACCATAACTTAGGTATTAGTTGGTTAGAACACCAGACTTGAGCTAAACTAATTGTAACATTTAAGCCATGTAGTGCTATTATCTTTAGATATTCATTTTGTATATATTTGTGGTAATGTATGAAACAAGAATGGCAGAACGTGTTTTGGAGCATTTTCTTCTAAGGTATTAAATGTGGTGATGGTGAGGATTATGATGGTCAGGGAAAATATTAGGTTGATTTATGGAAAAGTAGTGGAAATACTAGTTCAAAAAATCATAAGAGTCTATGAAAACTTTACCTGACTTTTCGTAACATCAGGAATTTATTTTGATTCCGGTATGTGAAACCACGTAGATGTTATGGTTACCATTTGGGAGCCTGTGTAGGGCATTACATCTACAGGAACATAAAGAATGCCTGATAGTTGCTTGCAAATAATGGCTAGTGATTTAGTTTTCAGATTTTGTCAGAAATGAGGTGATTGTTTGCTGCCTTGGGAAGTTAGGTAAAGTCTTCAAGTTTTCTGTTGACTCTCCCAAGTTTCACCTACTTTTTCAATAATTATCCCCTCATTTTCCCTTATCTTCATAACCCTCACCACCGTCACTATGATTATAAAACAACTTTCTTGAAGTCAAGGTCCGTTTCCCTTTTTTTCTCTTAACAATGCACTACCAGTGGGAAAGAAGATCACTTGATATTCAAAGGTATTTGTGCTATGTGGGTATATTACTACTTTAACAAAAATGCATTTCTCAACCTAGCGTAGATTAGGTTGTAGTTTCCAGTATATTTAATTTAGAATTATATTTATTTGTATATCTTTAAGCAGATTTAGTACAGTGGTTAGTATGTGAAGTAAAAGACTATTTTGGCCAGCAGAGGAGAAGACTGTGTTACTGGAGGTACTGAATTAGAAATTGTCTGGAACGTGCTTATAATAATGTCATTTGTACCGGGGCAAGTCTTCAGTACTTTGTTACTGGGGCTAGCCTTCAGTGCTGTACCATAATAGAGAGACTATAAAGTTAAGATATTTAGCAATCAAATACATTCAGAATGATTTTTTTATCGTGTAAAGTACTTTTATCCAAAAATTGTGTAAAACATTAAGGAAATTTTCTTTAGTCACTGGTTGTGTTGGTTGAACTACCTCTGTAAGTATGGTAACAGATTCTTTTAAAGATATTTCTTGAAAATAAAAGAATTTCAACTTTTAATCAAATGAAATATGGGTGAAAATGGAACTATACGTGTTTGATGTAAATTTTTTCTTGACAGAAAAACACATCAGCTGCAGGGTGTATTTATAAGAAATTGTAATTTTGTCAAACTCTGGTAGCAGAGGCATGATCTGAGTTAACTGGACTCCACAGGTTTTCAAACACCTGCAGAATTCAGGTTGCTAGAAAGAAACTTATGCTTCGTATATATCATTAGTGCAGCATTGAATGCTAGAAAAAATGAACAGGTTTTCAGTGGTTTGATGAGTTTCACACGGGATAAGTTGACCGTAACATGCGTGAAACAACTAAATGTAATGTTACGTAGACTATGTAGGAATTGACTCAAAAGAGTTGGGAAATATTGCCCCTTTTATAAGTTGTTTTCATAAATGCTGAGAATTGTATATCTTTCAGGCACCCATGACGGTGATCTATGACAACAGCACATCCCCCATGAGTGTCACAACTAGTGGCATTCGAGGTGGTGATGGAGTCAGTGACAGTGAAGAATCAGAATCTACTACCACGATAACCCTCAGTCACTCCTCGGGTGGTGTTGGAGGAGGGGGTGGGGGACGTCGTAAAAAAGAATCCACTGCTCGATATAACAATGAGCGGGAGATGTGCCTTCAGTATTTTGAAAAATGGAGTGAGCAAGATCAGTTGGAATTTATGGAACACCTATTGTCACGCATGTGTCACTACCAACATGGACACATTAATGCCTTCCTTAAACCCATGCTTCAAAGGGACTTCATTACTCTTCTTCCAAGTAAGTGCTTCATTGCTGTCATTCATTTTCTCTCTCTCTCTCTTTCTCTCTCTCTGACATAATATTAGTCTTTTATAGCTTCTGTCTTTGAGGTAAGCAAGGCATGAGTTATTGATTTACATATTGATGAGATATACCAAAACTGCTGATAGTTAAAAGCTGTATCCTAAATAATTTGTTCTTGTTTCAGAAAAGGGTTTAGACCATGTAGCAGAAAAAATTTTAAGTTATTTAGATGCCAAATCATTACGGGAAGCAGAATTAGTATGTAAAGAATGGCATCGGGTTATTGCTGACGGACTCCTATGGAAGAAATTAATAGAAAGAAAAGTACGCACAGATCCTCTTTGGAGAGGGCTCTCAGAAAGAAAGGGATGGTACGTATCTTTGCACTTACAAAGTTAAGGTTCAATAAATATATATGATAGTGCTAGCTTGTTGGGTATTTGTATGAACAGTGATTGAAATGCATATGATATGTTTATTGATGCGTGTTGAAATATTGTATTTGAAATTTATGCATGGGCATCATAATTATATTTTGAGAATTAGTAAGTAGATTAGATAGACAGTATTCTAAAGCAATTAAACAATGTTTGCTTAAGCTTAGACGGGACTAGAAAGTGAATAGCTGTTAAAAGGAAACACATTTGAGCTACAACCCTGTTTTTCTGGTTGGGTGTTCATAGAGATGTTGTGAAAGACTGTTAGTCATTAAATTTTTTTTATGTTCCCTTAAATAGCATAAAGTTTCTTTTTAGCTTCTGTTAATGGAAAATTTCAGAAGATGAAATATCATGATGGAGTGTTGTTTCAGGGAGTAGCAGCACATTGTTTTTTATTGAAGGCTTCAGTTAATTTTAAAAATTTAAAGTTTTTGTTGTACAAAGATGGATGAAGGATGTGGGAAATTTTCTGAGATGTGAAGTCAGTAGAAAGTTGTATGGACGAAAGTTTTTGAGGAAGGTATAAGTTGCATGGATGAAATTCTTTAAAGATGGTATGGTAATATAGAATGCTTAGCCGCTGATAGTCTGGACAAGAAGGTATATTGCTCTACATTAGAAGTACAAGGAAACGAAGTATACCATAGCAGAGATGGTTGAATGATGTAAGAAGAATGACAAGGGATCTAATTCACTGGAAGCATTATGTGTATGAAAATGGTATTGACGAAGATGTGCTGTGGTCTCAATTTGTGAGCCAACTTTGTGTGTAAAGTGAAAAAAGATAAGACCTATATTTGTAAGTGTGGTAGTTCCTGTTTCATTTTAACATGCTTGACATGGGTTGATGATATAAAAAGTGAAGGGGGCTGAGTGATGTAGAGGCTTTCTGTATTGGAGCCACCTCACTGTATTGAAAATAGAGTGATAATGATTGATAAAAAGTTTGTTTTGGCAGAAAAGGTAAAATATTATTCTTTATATACAGAACGGTTTTGTAACTAAATGCCCAAGTATTCAGAGAGTTAGAAATGGTAGAACATACTCCAAATATTTCTTTGAGGTTGCTATATTAACATTTAAGAAACATTTCTTCAAAACTTAGGGGGAGAACGTTTTTCTATTAATAATAAACAACTGATTTGCTGACAGTGTATTTCCTTCTCAGGGGTATGTATCTGTTCAAGCCAAGACCTGGGGAACAACACCCAGGTCATTCCTATTATCGAAAGCTCTACCCAAAGATTATCCAGGTAAGTTAAGACAGTAAGAGCCTTTTGCTTTATGTACATAAAGGTCTTGAAAGATTTGTCTGTTGTGGAGTATGCCTATTCTGAATTCTAGGCAAAATCAAGATATTTTATGCCATCTCTCACATTTGTAATGACGCATCATCTGCAGCAAGAAGATTTTGTCTGTTGTTGAACATTCACAAGACACTGTACTAGCCCTACATGCTACAGGAAGTAAAATCCTGCCAGCAGTTTCTGGTTTTAGGATTGAGAATGGGTCTCATAGGTCATAATTGCATTTCGATTTGGCAGTAGACTAAAAGTTTGTAAGGTTACATAAAGCTGTTTAGGTCATTTCTTTTGCATATGTGTTCGTTAAGTAAAGGAATGTAAGACTCCCATATATATACATTGATTTTTCTGTATTTGACAGCGTGGTTTATTTCTGCTATGTAGAATATGTTTTATTATGTGGGCAGAGTAGAGGAAAAAGTCATTATTTGGCTTGTACCCACCACAGATACTTGTGCAGCAGTTAGATTAGAATGAAGCAGAATTAAGGAAACTGGTGATTTCTTGAGCTTTGAAGTTGGCTAAGCAGTGATGTCTAATATTTGGCTCTAGTAATGCTTTAGGTGAGAATTGTAGCAGACTTTGGAACGATGGGAAAAGCCTTTAGTGTGGTTATATAGTTGTTCAATTTAACAATGAACACAACTTTGATTTTACTGTTATTGGTGGCTGGAGACAGTGTCTGAAGCATCCCATTTTGTGCTAGATGTTTCACCATATAAGGATCTGATAAGTTTTTTTATTTTCTTCTCAGGATATACAAACTATAGAAGCAAACTGGAGAATGGGCAGACATAATTTACAAAGGATAAACTGTCGTTCAGAGAACTCTAAAGGTGTCTACTGCTTACAATATGATGATCAGGTTGGTGTCTTTGATATGGTTTGTTTTTTATTTCATTAATGAATTCTTAATATTTAGCCATTGGATGGAGAGCAAGCGTTTGTCAAACAGTGTAGGTACCACTGGATACTGAAAACAAGAGATGATTCCCCCAAAATTATGAAAGTAACCATCTAGTGATCCATCTCAGCAGGTTTCAGTATATCAGCTAATTTGAAGCCAGTATTATGCAGCAGGTCATACCCCTTCACCAGTGTTTATTTCTCACTGCTCACTTTTAATTTATTAATCTCTTGAACATGCACATTAGTACCTTAGTGCGACGTATATATTTATGTACTGTAATAGACTCTGATGTGGATTTTATACATTTGTCTTGTATAGCAATATGTGACAGGAGTTCAAAATTGCCAGCATTGTGTGGAAGTTCATCTGAAGCTCGTGTAAACTTTGTTACATTGTGTTAAATGTTGTAGTAAGGACAGAGTAAACAAGCCCTAAATGTACCTTGGGCATGAATTCAGAATTATGCATGTGGAGCTGCTATTAAGCAGTTCTGGTGGCATCTTGAATCTTCTTGTATTGATGATAGTATGGAATTATTTCCTACTTAACATGTCAACAAGACTAAGGCTTCAGAGATTTTGCAAGTGTGTGGCACAGCCATCTTTGCTGAAGTTATTGAACTTGCTGCTAATGTGGGCAACTTAAATGCTTAAAATAATGACATGGATAGTGACCCCTCCTCAGGCATGAGTACTCTTTTCATTTTAATTGCATGATTTCTGTTTTACCAAGCGTAGATGCAAAAATAGATGTGATCTAACCACGAAGCTTGTGAAAATAACATAAGCTTCAAGAACAAAGAAAATTTTTTTAATTGCAGTGATAGCTTAGTGGAACCGGACCAGTACTTCATGAAAACAAGATTGAATTAGCATGTTACCGCTTAGGAGTTACTTTAAATATACTTAATTACCCAGAGAATGGATGTGTGCAGGTGAGACAACTGCTCATTTGCTCGTGCTGCAGTCTCACTAAAGTGGGAGAAATAATTAGACTGTGTGGTATTAAAAAGAAGATACATTTCCCACCGTTGCTGGTTAATTGTCAAGAATAAATCAATAGTAGCCTTATTATTGTGCATCCAGTTTAGCTGTCATATATGATGTATTGAAACCAGAATCTGCTGTCCACAATCAAGCTCCACAGACCACTCCAGATCAGCATTTATTAGGGCAAAGATGGATGATTTTGAAGGTATAGTAGTATCAGCAGTGTTATGTATTTGTGAATCTTTGTATTTGAATGCAAGAGAAAGGAAGATAGTGTATGTGTTAGAAAGGAAATACCTGTGTGTGGTGTGAGGCAGGATAACTGTATAAAGAGAAAGAGTTTTGGTATTACTATAAGTGCTATTTGTGAGAGAGCTGACCAGGGTGTGTAGAAATAATTTGGATGTAAAGAGAGGATGAGTGAAGAAAAGCTAAGAGGATCTATAGGTCAGAAGTGGAGAGACCACTGGGGAGGATGAGACTGAGAAGATGGAAGTATGTGGTGAAGGAGGTTTAGGGTTCTGAGGCCTGGACATGCAGAAGTGTGAGATGTGTGCATGTGATAGATTGAACTGGATCAATGTGATGTATGAAGGGTGACTTACTATCATTGGGCTTTAACCAAGGCATATGAAGCAGTCGAGATAAACCATGGAATAGGCTATGGGGCATGGCAGTCGATGGTAGGTGCTATTCATGATACAAGAGAATTAGAGAATTGGTGTGTGCAGGTGAAGCCATTGTTCACATGTTCCTAATGTTAACTTATTAAGGTGGAGAAAGCAGTTAGATGTAAAAAGATTTTAGATTACACTTTTTATATTTTATCAGTTACGTTAAAAAATCATGTTATTATTATGATATGTTTCAGAAAATAGTATCGGGCCTTCGAGACAACACAATCAAAATTTGGGACCGTTCTTCTCTTCAATGTAACAAGGTACGAGGGGTACGTCGGATCTTTCTTAGTTGTTCTTTCTGCATACCTTTATCATTAACTACTATAATGCCTCCTCCAAACAAGTCACCTGCATTTAGTTGACTGAAATTGAAAAAAAGGGGATGAAGGCAGTCAGAACACCAGTTAGTTTCCAAGTTTAGATACCCAGCCACATACCTTGTCAAGTGTGTATGGTTCCTCCTTGTGGTTTTGCATTAATGAACCATTATATTTTATTGTTGACTAAGGAAAAATTATTGTTAATCTGAAATTTGGCTAAGATAGCTTGATAAGCAATGCCTATTGTACTTTTTTTGGTAAAATGTTGCCAGGGAGAGAACTTTCTTGTTTTCTGTGTGACTAGAGACATTTTATTGAAGCAGAATGATTGCCATGCACTTTAGGGTAAAAGTTTTTTGTCCAATTTTTGATTAGCATAGAGCTAATGTTTTTCTTGACATTCTTTCATAGGCCACACCTTATTTATTTGTGTAATGATTGTCATACCATAATTCAAGCACTGATAATCCTCTCCTCCTTTATTTATTTCTATAAGAAAGAACAGTGGAAGAGGACCCTATTCATCTTTTCTTGGTGCTACTTCACCTTGTGGGAGAAATGGTGAAAAGGCATGAAAGACAAGAAAATAATTACCCCAATTTTTATGTTACCTGGGAACTCTTTCCAGAAGTTTCCAGTATAAGGGAAATGTGGACTCCTTTGGTCTGAGATGTTCTTTGGCAAGACTGTATTCCCAGTGTTACAACCTTGCCTACATAGTTACACCATGCAGGCGGGATTGATCGTCAGTGTTGAGTTATGCAGGAGCATATATCTTGTAGGATGCTTAAGGAGCATTAAGTAGTAGTAGTCAGTTGGAATATTAGGTATGAGCCTCTGCAAACTCTGCACTAGAGTTGCCCTCTGCCAGTGGCCTGTTAAGGGTGAGGAATGAAATTCACTAGTTTGTGGCCAGCCCCTTGAGGGAGTTCCAGAAGGGAATAGGTGTCAGAGATATAGATAGAAAGATAAATTGTCTTTCCTCAGTCATTATGGCATTTCATGTCTTGTAACTTAGTAACCTGTTATCAGTATGATGGGCATGGATGCTTTTTATAGAACAGAAAAGGACCCGAGTCCACAAGGGTCAGGTTTTTTGTTCTTTAGGAATGGCATGTTTTAAGTATTGCAATGCTTCTTGAGAATGAATAAATGAAAGAAATAGTAATTCTTGATAATAATGGGAACGTGCTATTTAAATGTTGGAGTTACTGTAGATTGGATGTGTACAAATGGGGCCATTGTTCATTTCGTGATGCTGTCTTACAATAACAGGAAATGCAGTTAAGTATGAGAAAAAAGAAAAGGTGTGAATGGTTGCACAAGCAGAATGTAATAACATCAACAGGATTAACTCGATCATTAATGTCTTTTCAGGTGTTGACGGGACACACAGGGTCAGTTTTATGCTTACAGTATGATGAACGTGTAATTATCAGTGGATCTTCAGATTCTACTGTTAGAGTATGGGATGTTAAAACTGGAGATATGACCAATACACTTATCCATCATTGTGAGGCTGTTCTTCATTTACGCTTTAACAATGGGATGATGGTAACGTGTTCTAAGGTATGTTTATAGATGATGGTAGAAGATCATTATTATATAAGCAATAATTTTTGAGAATATCCCTCCAAGCATTAGGTTATATCAGAATAGAGTAACATTTATTGAATCTTCTTGTCTATCTGTGTAGATTATCTTGTACCTTATCTGATGATGGTTTAGAATTTTGTGCTTACAGCCTTATGTATCATTCACATATTCTTTAATGTATAGTTTGACAAAGTGATGATGGTTTTCCTTACAATTGAAGCTTCATTTTCATTTACCATGTACCTTAAGGTGAGTTTTCACATGAAAAAAATACTTCAGTCAACCTTCCACCCTCACATGTGAAATAGCTCATGATCTATAGTCTTTCTTGTAGCATCCTTTTGAGAAATATAGCCCTTTGTAATTTATTTAGCATGTGAAAACTTTCACATACGTTCCTTTTAACTTTTCTATAAACTGTAATGTCAAAGATAGTGTGCACCTGCTTCTCATATTAGTTCTTAGGTAGAATAAGCATATAGAAAACCAAATGAAAGAAGAATAAGGAGAGTGAGATGCAAGATGGAATTATTGCAAGACTGGATTAATGTATTTAAGAGTTAGAGTCAAGAAGTATATCATCGAAAGAGAAGTTGATGTAAAGTGTTGTGAGACATTTTTAGCAAGGATGGTCTGATGAGACTTTGCTTTGGTTGCCTTGCTGCATAGGGAATATTGTGTATCCTGTGTAGGTAGATAGCTATACATTACTAGCATGTGAATTTTATCATTTTAGTGATTTCAGTATGTTTCGTCTTTATGCATGTTATAAAGATTTGCTTTTTTTTTTTTAATTTGTAAGATGAATCTCTTAGTCTGTTTCAATTTTTTACAGGACCGCTCTATTGCTGTCTGGGATATGGTATCTCCAACTGAAATTAATCTAAGACGTGTTCTAGTGGGTCATAGAGCAGCTGTAAATGTTGTTGATTTTGATGAGAAATATATTGTTAGTGCATCTGGTGACAGAACCATAAAGGTAGGAAATTTGTTGTTAGTATTCTTATGTTATATTAAGATAGCAGTAGAGAGCCTTTCTTAGTCTTGCAATTCTTTAAAATGTTGCATGGAGAGTGTAATAGGTTGTTGCACACTTGCTTGGTGATATTTTAATTTTTAGATATTTTTTTGGAATATATGATTGAGTACTGAAGATGTCCTGGACATATAAGCTCTTTTTCTCAGAACTAATGGCAATATGAAGTGTTATTCTTCTAATCAGAACTTTTTATATATCAAATACTGAGAACACCCTTAGTGATATTGAGCATTGCAAAATTTCTGACTTTTCAGGAGACTTCATCTAAAAGTTAAATGAAGCGGTTACTTTTGCTTATACTGTCATTGTAGCTTATATATGAGTGATTCGTGAAATATATGAAAGGTTAACCTGTTTTAATTCCCATAATGATCGTCCTTGTAATGCTTTTGCTTGAAACTAGACAATTGATTTGTGAGTAATTGGTCGTTGCAAGTAATATGCTTGCTATATGGCATAGTTGACCATAGAATTTTTTTCCATAGGAAATCTTTATGAGTAGGCACTGAAATTATCTTAATATATTTCAAATTGATATCATGTTATATATTTTTCAGGTGTGGAGTACAGGAACATGTGAATTTGTTCGGACACTGAATGGACATAAAAGGGGTATTGCATGTCTTCAGTATCGGGATAGATTAGTAGTCAGTGGTTCCTCAGATAATACTATAAGGTAAGCAGCAGTAAGGTTTAGATCTTTTCCTTGCAAGAACATTCATACTTTTAGTTCTTCATTTTGGAGGCAACCAGTTTCCTGATATGTACACATGCAAATGTATTGCTTAGCTCAGTTATCTATCTCTAACACTATCTTACTTAGGCTGGAGAGGCAGACTTTAAAAAAAAGTTTATTTATCAAGTGCAACTTAAAATCTTTATCTTCAGGTTATGGGACATAGAATGTGGAGCGTGTTTGCGGATACTCGAGGGTCATGAAGAATTAGTCCGCTGCATTAGATTCGACAACAAGAGGATAGTGTCTGGCGCATATGATGGGTAAATACTATTTTGTGAAATGACAGGTTTGATAGTGGCTTCTTATATCATAGCAATCAAAGCTTCACATTAGCCAGGTTTGGCCAGTCTTCTTGATTGAATTGATAGAAAACTGTTTTCAGTGTCTGAAAGAATTGGTAATATTTAAAGCAGATTTTTTGTATTGTTAATGTTTTTTATATAAAGATATAGATAATACTTGACTTCATATTGTTTGCTTTTATTAGCTTTAATTTGTATCACTAAGGATACAATGGTGTCACTTAAACCGACAGAAAAATCAAGGTATGGGATCTTCAGGCTGCCTTAGATCCTCGTGCTCCTGCTGGCACCCTGTGTCTTCGAACTTTAGTGGTAAGTGGTAGTGATTTTGTAAACTATAATGTGATTATTTTCCATTTACTCTTCATGTTATTCTGTATAGATATATGTGAAAACTTTAAACCTTATTCAAGACTTGCTAATTAATTCTGTGGGCTGTGTATTGGTAACATGATATACATTCTCTTAGTAAGGTTGAGCAGTTGTTTCTCATGGCCATAAAACTTTAAAGGAAAATCAACATAGCACAGGATTTCCTCTGCCAGCCCACAAAATTAGTGTATGTAGTCTGCCATTATTACTTTGACCATATTCCCATTATCCAGTCTCTCAAAGATGTAAAATTTGTTGAAAATTGTTTAAAATGTTTGGCATAATATTTCATAAAATTTGATGGAGGATGAATCAAGGTAATGGTGGTGAATTACAGCGCTGTGTAAAAAGGCTACAAATCCCTACAAGTTTCGTACATTTACTTGCAGGGGGTAGGTGGGTGTATCTGAGCTTGATGTGAAATGTTTCTCATCAGGGCAACAGGGTGTCACAACAGCCTTAAGGTCGATATACTGTATTTCTTCTTTGTTCGGTTTAGCTTCCTTGCCTCTTTCAAGATTAAAAAAGCTTTGGGTTGTGGTACTGTATTTTGAGCTAGGCTTTTAGAGTCATTGCTTCTTAAAGCTAATTTTTTTAAGCAGATGGTCAGCAGTTCAATTTATTTTTTACACTTCTTGCTGTGACTTCTAAGATAAGGTATATCTTATTGTTTTGTTGATTGTACATTTTGTGTAGGAATCACAGTTAAAATTCATGCATATCATTGCTTCTAAATGTTCTGAAATTACTATTATTTGTAACTGAAATATTGTAAAGTTTAAATTCTACAGTTTTCTAGTTAATTACATTTTTATATAGTTTTCATTATTAAGAGAGCGAGTGAGTGAGTGAGTGAGTAAGTTAGTAAGTGAGTGAAAGAAATTGAGTGAGTGGGTGCGTGTATTTGTGCATGCGTGTGTGTGTGCATGCACTGAATGAAATATTTTGTTCACTACCTTAACTTATCAGAAAATATAGATTTTCTGTTTGAACCAAGGATATGTTCTGCTTTATTTACATACCTGCATTACCCCTTTTCTAGGAACATTCTGGACGAGTGTTTCGCTTGCAGTTTGATGAATTCCAGATAGTGTCCTCTTCTCATGATGACACCATCCTCATCTGGGATTTCCTTAATTGCTCTCCACCAGATTCTTCTGGGCCGCCTGGTGGCCGGGGTAGCTCACCAACTGTAGATGCAAGGTGACTATATTCCATTGGTTGCTGTGTATAAAATAAGAGGATACCTTTAATGTGGCTGTAGCATGATATGTTACTGAACCAAGTTAGAAAAGATTTCATGGATTATTATGCCTTTCATTTTCTGTTATGTAAAGCATTTAAGCCTTTCCCACTTTTAATAGCATGGTGCTTGCAGAATAATTTTTGATGGAAATACAAATGTTAGCAAGTTAACAAGCCTAATCCAGGGAAGTATGTACCCTTGTTCTTGTGTTAGCCTGCAGGATTGGGGTAAAATCTGTCACCTCAGGAGGTGCATGTATTTGCTTGGTCCACCCCAAGTAAATAGAAATGGACTTCATTATGATACTTTAGAGCAAAATATTGTAGGTGACATGGATTCTGTAAGGTTTTTTTACACTGCCAAATCATGAATACAAGCATGAATTTGCAATGGTATTATGTTTTAGCAATGTCAGTGTTGACTCTCGTCTTGTCGCATCAGTCGTTTATTGGTTTCCATACTGTAATTCAAGTTTCCAACTACTGTTGTTATCAAATTTTAGGATGATAGTATTATTACCACCGTTGTAATATCACCACACTCTTTCTAGAACCTTGCTCCATTGCTACTCACAGTCAAAAAATATAACAGTTCCCTAAGCCTTGTTCTTTATAGGAGCCACAATTAATGATTGTTTTGAAGTTTCAGGACAGTGATACTGTCACCACCGTACAGATGTGTCATGCTTCTATATGCAGAGCTGTTTATTACTTTTAACTCTTTTGTAAATGTTTCCATGAGTCTTTAAGGTATTCATTCTGTCTAATCTTCGCACCTTTGTATGTTACTACTTCTTCATGTGCTCTCCTTACTCTATTCCCCATTTATGTCCATCCTTCTTTTAGTGACCACATGGCATAAGCAATCATGGCCATCTCAGGGAAACAGGAAAAAGAGTAAAAGAAAAAGAAAGAAATTTACCAGAGCTTTGTAGGTGTTTATAGACCTAATATGTAAAGATACAAGAGTTATAAGAACAAGGAAGAGAATGCCAGAGCATCTTTGTTGTAGGAAAGAAGCTATGATAATGGTCACTCTTTGCATGGCCAGTCTCCACACAGAAACAGTAGGAAGCAGCAGTCAGAGTTATGCCTTGTGTTCAAGCTTTGGTGGCAGGGACACATTCAGACAGCTCATGAGAGCAATGGTCAAAATTATGTCTGTAGAATAGGAAGAGGGCAGCAACACTGCTGCAGACAGAAAGGGATGATAGGAGAGAGGCGATGCTTTATTCTCTTGGTAGAAACTCCTCACTGTTTCTTGTAGCTTTCCTCCCACACCACATATTCATAACACCTTCCTCAAAACATCTCTAGCATCTCATCATTTGCTTTCTCCAAATCCATGAATGCCACATACAAAATCCAGCTGTTTCTCCAAGTATTTCTCACAAAGTCAGCAACACAAACACTTCATGCTCACACCCTATACCACTCCTGAAGCAACATTTTTCCTCCCTAGTTTGATATATTTCTTTGCATGCCACCACACTCTCAATCATCTCTTCCCCATTTAATGTACCAGGTACACTCAGCAAACTTAAGCCTCTGTAATTCATTCACTTCTGTACCCCTTGTTATGCAGTGGCACTAAACAGGCATTCCACCAATCCTCAGGTACCTTACCTTAAGCCATACATGTATATATATATTTTAAGATATCATATCACTGTATATCATATAGGAAGGCAAATGGAACAGGTATCATGGAAAGAGATAGATAAAAATATGTAGTCTTTTGTCTTCAGCCATCATGAACCTTTTTTGTGAGCCATAGCTAGAATCATTGCTAATGCTGAGTAGTGTCTTTCTAGCTGTTTTTACTTAATAAATTTTACTTTTAAGTAATAAGATTTTTAGAAATCATAATAATTATATTTAATTTATTTCAGCTAATGCAATGGAGACATAGTACACATAGTTTGCTTTGTGTTCCACTGAAATTGTCTTCAGAGTGTTTGGCATCCAGGACAGGAACTAAAATGTTACTGTGTCTTTTGGATGCTTCTGCAGCTGTAACCAAGACTTGAGTGATGGAAACTCGAGTGCTTCTGAGAAACTATATTTGAGTGCCAGTGTATAATGTATGTCGTCATGCACGCACTTGTACACTAGATGCACTGAACTTGCAAGTGTCAAGTGCAAATACGACACCTCTGCTCCCTGGCCCGTCCATACTACTGTGGTGTGATAAGCAGACTAGATCACTTTGGTGCATAGCCAGACAAGAGACAGTGTACCATTTTGTTACAGTTCTAGTTCCCTCTGCCTTCATTGCAACTTGAGGCTTGAGCTGAATTGTAACAGTGAAAATAAATCTGATGTTGCATTTTTGTGACTTTTTTGTGAAGCAACTTCAGGAAGGATATACAGCCATTTTAGCCTGCAGAAAAATGAGACTTGAGTATTACCCAGTATGGTGGGTAGTATTTGTTGCCGTACACAACCTTATGTTTCTGGTTATTTGTTTCACTCTGTGAGACCACAGGCATCTGATAGTAAAGAGGAGCTGAGAATTACCACTGTGTAATTCTAGTGTAATATTGGTTTACATTGGGTGTTATGTGTTGATACAAAAAAAAAAAGAAAATAATTGATCTCAGTTCAGCTTACCCAGTAAGTGACAGTACTGCTTTAGCAGGATCAAAATTTAAGGCTGGCATGTGAATAAATTTTGGAAGTGATTATATATGCAATGTAATGAAAAGAGTTTTATTGCCAGTGGTTAATGGTAGTGCTAGCTTTTAGTCTATTGGCACTTGGTGCAATATATCCAACATGCCAAATCCCCTTTATCATGAGGTTTTAAATGCCAGTTGTGAGAACAAAAACACTCAAATGTACTTTATATCAGGAGAGCATTTAAGGGCATCAGAACTACACTTTGTCTATGTGGGTTAAGCTTTACAAAACAAACAAATTTATCTTATATCTGTACTCAATAGAATAGTGCTTTCCACTTGTGGATTTAGGCATTTTATAACAAAATGTATTGAAAAATGACATGCAGAATGCAACCATGCATATGGAAATGTATTCAAAAATTTTGTTACTTTCTTGTTCATTACTCATTGCTGATAGACCTTCTTTGGGTTAGTGATAGACGAGAGAAAAGATTCTTAAGGTATGGCATATTTAGCTTGTGACAAGGGCATCTCCCTGTTTTTGACACCAAGTGCGATCATAGTATGTTGCTTACTCCCTGAAGCTTTGGGTCATGTCCACTGCTGACATCTTGTATATTTTATTCTCATCACAAGGCTCTCACCCTCATTTTCATGGTGGAGAAAGCATTATTCATCCTAGTGTGTGTGTATATATATATATATATATATATATATATATATATATATATATATATATATATATATATATGTGTGTGGGTGTGTATTATAAAGAGAGAGAGGGAGAGAGAAAGGAACAGAATGAACACGTGAAAGTTGGAAGTTTGAGTGCTTGTTTACGAGTGATGATGTACATGGGGCCAATTTGGTTTTTGAGATCTTTCATTCCGATGCTTGCTGTTGTCATGTGGCATTGTATTTGTGAGTATGTCCTTCATATTCATTTTTCAGGTGAAATATGTACACAGTTTTCGATCTTTCCTGCTTTTTTTCAATTTCCTCTGGTTATCCAATTTAACTTTATTTATTGTTAGGTGGTATCATTCACAATATTCCTGTGCAATTTCTTCTTTCAATAATTGACTGCCCCTTCCTCATCACATAAAGTGTTTCATTGAAGGTATCATGTCTCCTACTTTTAGACGAAAATGACAAGTTTATTATTAATCTGAAGTTTAGATAGGCCGGGAGTCCTATTTTCATTTAGGTAATCTTTCCATGCACCTTGAAGCTGGCATGGGAATTTCAGATGAAAGTGTACCAATAGAAAGAAGTAGATACTAAAGATAAATGTTGATATGGTCTGTTTTGAATTGCTTTTATTTGAGCTATGCTGTGAATACGATTTTGAACACATGTACATAAATATACATAACTGTACTCATAAACAAAAGGTTGTTTAATTTGAGTTTATTTTTTGTGAATCTGCCATAACTTGTACACCTATTCCAAGTAAGTTCAGATACATTCATGTCAGTGACAGGTATCTCCATTTGTCTTCCTTCATGTACGTCAGGACTTGCATGAACTTGAATTATTCTCTCATACTCCTTTAATAGATACCTGAATACTCTCCCTTCTATGTTTTTAGATTTTTATTACACTCTGTCCTTTATTTGGTCTATTGTATACCTAAGAAAGCCACTCCACCTAAATTGTTTTATTATGTATCCTCACTCTTCTTTGTACATAACCTTTTCTAAGTAATGAATTTCAAAATCTTTTTTTGCTTTAACTTTCTATTTGCCGCAACCTCATAACTCAGCAGAGGTGTGATTTTTGAGTATCATGTTTACCATGATTTAACACAGCTGGACTCAATTCTTCTATTTGGTAATATCAGTCATTAACCCTAAATGTTATCAGAGGAGCAGTTAGTGGCTGTCAGTGCATATTGGTCTGTTCATAGTCACCCAAAGACATTTAGAAAAATACAGAAAGACAAAAAAGGCAATTAGCTGACTGTATATTTCTCTTAACAGTTGAAATCATGGACCTGTTGTTAGTTGCCATCTGTGTTCTTAATTTTGTTAGCCTTTTCAAAGACTATCATGTATCCGTTTTCATAAACATATTCCCCATTTTCATCAACTTTCAGAAATCTTCAAAAAGTGTGTGTTACCTGCTTACTGTGTTTTAATTGATCTGGTTATTATTTTCTATAGTGACAGAAACTTATCACACCAAAAAATTTCTGTTTTGCTTATCCATTTTCAGAAATTGCTTTGCCTAAGTCTCTGTTTTCCTTTTAGACCTGATTTCATGGCTAAATGATCTTTGTCTTAATGAATTGTATTTATTACTTTCGTTTACTTACATGAATTATCACACGTGCATATGATAGATAGATAGATAGACATTTGATAGTTATAATTGGTACAGAGCCTTGGAACTACTTTTTATCTTAAATATAAGGATAGTGTATATGAGTGTTAGCAGTTGCAGAACTTTTAACAAGACAATTTGTTCAAATTAATTGTATAAACAGTTAGCAGGGTGGATAGAGAAAGTCATTAATTTTTTTCATATTCAAGTTGTCCAATGCATGGAACTTTTTTATATGTATTAGAAATATTCAGGATTCATTTTTAAGCTCTGCACTACACTACTTGCAGTTTGTCTCACTGTGAAGTTTCTGAAAGAATTAAAAGCAGTTTTCGTTCTTTGTGGTATGCTTACTCAGACTGCATTGGAATAAGATTCAGATTTCATAACATATTTGTCAAGAGAAAAGGAATCCCATCCACATTATGGTGAGGTGTCTGGTTACATTACTTACACCAGTTTTACATCCAAAGGAGCTTTTTATCTCCAGAGGAGTCATCGTAATTTTATCTTTCTGCTTCATTTTGTGGAGAAAGGACTAAAATTTATACAAGCCATAGCAAATATTCTCCTTTCTTGGTGTATCATTGGTAGAATATTTTCTTTTTTTTTAAGTCTGTTTTTTTTTTGTTGTTGTTGTTTCAGGTTATCATTATACTGAAAGTACTTCAACTTTATGACATAAACTAATTTTAGAGATATTATAGAAAAATTTAATTAGCAGTGCCATGCTGGAAGATTGGGGATCTGTAATGTGATAGGATTTTAGCATAATCCTTTTTAATCAGTATAATCAGACAGCTTTTCAACATCAACATAATATATTCAATACAGTGCATTTTTGACTGTTACTGTGGGGAATCACATTCTCATAATGCTTGGGAATGAACCTTTGTGCTCCTAGAACCAAACAGGATTGATTGGCTCTTGTCTGCTGATATATGCACATGTAAGTTTATTTTTCATTCTTGACTAAGAAAATAGTACTATAGAACTTTACTCTCTTTCTTTTGTTTTTAGCTAATGATTAATCTTATTATTGCACACTAATAGGACCTGTAGGGGATTATAGTTATACATTACATTCTGTTGTTCATATTCATCCATCAATGTTCTTATCCATCAGTCCTTTGGCAACTACTGTGCCGAAATAGTTTGTATAGATATCTTTTTTAATGTTTGTTGTTATAGGAACATGATGAAAAGGAAGTGATGTTCTTGTTTTATTAGAAATAGCAGTCCAGCAGATATTTTCGTTTTCAAAATTTTCAGCCACACTCAGAAGACATTGGCAGAAAACTCACTTTTTAATAAAAAAAAACGAAAAAAATAAGTGTACCTTTTTCATGAAGTATCACAAGCTGGTACCAGATATGGAAGAAATTGGTCTAGTTATTTATCTAGGGTTGTTTGCCATAGAGCAGCTGATGATTATATGCACACTAGATTTGAATACATATTTTGAAACTTAAAATCATACAGTACATCGTATCATCACACGACTTATTCCTCAGTTGTCCTGAACTTGCCTTACAGAGATGCACTCACAACATCACAAAAATTTTCGACCCGAACCACAGGTTACACTGCAATTGAAAAGTCACCTTTAGTGAAGTTTTATCTTTGTCAGTAGAGGAAAAGAGTACAAACTTGTCAAAGAACTTCTCACTACAAAAGAGTTCATTATTTTCCTACTTCTGATTGTAGTGCACCCTTGGAGTTGCAGGAACCCATTGAAAAGGGTCTTAGGTTTATTTAATTTAGTTATTTTTTTTTTTGCCATGTATGTTCAGTTTTCCCCACATTAGCAAAGTAGCACCAGGAACAAAGAAATGATTGCATTCTCTCACATCCTCTCATAGCATGTATAATACACCAAAACCACTGCTCTTATCCACTGCCATGCACCACAAACCTTCCATGGTTTCCCCCCAACCACATCATTTGCCATTGCTTAGTCCATTCACTCCATGTCATTCCCTGTATACCGCATTGCTCCAATACACACTGTCCCTTGCATGCCTCGAACCCTCTTGTATTTTCAGGCTACAAACACTCGAAGCTTCTCTCACCCCATCCTTCCTCTCTTCCTTGGTTCCCCTTTACTTTGCTCCCTCCACTTCAGACATGTATATCCTCATCATCCTCCATATGTCAAAACCATTTCAGCACACCCTATTCAGCTTTCATACATATTCTTGTCACCACCTCTCTCTCTTACCCTTCCATTTCTTATTCAATCAACCTTCCTCACAACACATTGTATGCATATATATATTTTTCAACTGAATCACCATCTTTATAATTTTATTTAAGGCCCATGTCTCGCATCCAGACAACACAGACAAGATTACAGACTACTATACCATGAAACATACCCACCTTTTCCCTCATAGACAGTGACAACTTTCCACCCATTACTTGTGTTCAGGATGCTTGCCTTACCCACCCTGTGGCCCTCTTCAGCTCCCATGGTTACATTTGCTGTCACATCTGTGCTTGGATATCTAAAACCCTTCAATTCCTCCATGTTCTCCATTCAGAATCACACTCCAAATAACCTGTCTGTCAGTGCTGCTAAACTCAACAACTATACTTATATTCAAATTCACTCTCACCTTTTTCCCTTCACACACCCTTCCAAACTCAGGCACCAGCTTCTGCAGTTTCTCTCATGTCTACCACCAGTGTTGTGTCATCAGCAAACTGATTCACCTCTCATGCTTCCCCCACCCATGACACGTTGCAAACCTTTCCATCTCTGCAAAACTTTGGCATTCACATCATTCGTCACCCCATCAGTACTCATAGGTTAAGAAAGAGGAGTGATAATGAGAAGAGTATGGTTGAGATAGCTGAAGAGGGTGTGTTGAAATGGTTTGGACATAAGGATAGAGGAGGGGTGAACAAAGAGGATATATGTGTCAGAAGTGGAGGGGTCAAGGAGAAGGGGTTGATGTAATTGGAGATGGAAAGACGGGATGAAAAAGATTTTGTGCTTTAGGCCTGAACAAGCAAGAGGGTGAAAAGCTTGTACTGGATAGATTAAATTGGATTGAAGTGGTGCATAGGTTGACATACTGTCAATGGACTGAACCAGAGCATATGAAGCAGCCAGGCAAAACCATGGAAGCATTTGTAGGGACTGGTTGTGGATAGTGGGTTGTGGCTTCGGTGCATTATGCATGACCTGCAAATGGGATGCATTCCTGTAGACGTTGTTCTGTTTCCTGCACTAGACTATGAAATCCCTTTGTCATTAAGGAGTGTACAGGGCTTATTTTCAAGAAAGCATATAGTAACTGCGGGATCATTAAGTAAATCCATTTTCTTGTTTTAAGTTTTATAGAGTATGTTGTTTGTTTTCATTAGGATGAATTTCAGTAAGCTATACCTTACAGTTCTTCCATGCGGTATGTGAGGGCTACATTTCTAGTATACAGTGTTTAAAGCAAGATCATTTCAAGTAGACCACTTTTAACAGATCACAGAGAGAAAGGTTTTCTAGACCATGTCATACTGTATACTCTTTTTCCATTAATTGACATACAAGACGAAAACAGTACATCAGAATTCAGTATAACAATCTGACACAAAGACAGAATAAGTGAACATTCACTAAAAATGGGTTTAAGGACAGTAGATGATGATGATGATGTTGAATGAGGTGAAGCCTAATGTCTGTGGAGTTGCTGAAGCATCTCCAGCATGGTTTCATTTGCTATACTCGTATTCTTTTTCATGGGAGAATTTGAGAATATAAGCTACTTGTAGAACATTTGGAAGGTGCTATGATCCACAAAGGTATCAGCAGTGAGAATGAGATTCAGTAACTTTCAAAGCAAAAGCTTTTGTATGCTGATGAAGCATCTGTTTGTGTATTCTGTGGGAGCATGTCTTGGTGTTTGGGCTGGATTTCCATTGAGGCAAGGTGGCCTGGAAGATGCCCAACATAAATATTAAAGTGAAGCAATTCTTTTTTTTCTTGCTAAATTGTTTATACATATATACCACACCATTCATATAATTTTTTTTGGTCTCAACAAATAGTTTTTCATATTTGTTTAAAATGAACCTATTTAAAGCGGAATTCTTTATAATTTTATAACGATATTATGTATAGTGGCTGTCGAGTTTTGTCGAGAAAAAATGAACCATAAGTGCTAAGGTATAGAAACAAATTTAAAGAGAGTTTTTCCCATTATATCTAGAGCTATATGGACCAAGATATGGTGCTACCTCTACTGCAGCTAGATTCACTGTTAGAGGAGTTTTCATGAGCAATGCTAGGGAATTAACTTTGTGCAAAAAGGAAAATCTCACAAATATATGAAATAATTTTAGAACTTTGATTTTGAAAAGAAAAAATGGTTTTGGCCCTTTCCATGAAAATAGAGTATTTGGAAAGAATTAAGAAAAACTGTATGGAATAAGCTGAAGTGCTGTGAATGTTTGCAAAACTTATAGCTTTTTATCCACTTGGAATATTGCTGGTTTTTATAACCAAATAAAAGTTTCTAGATGGTTTTGATAACAGTACCTGAGACTTTTTCGTACTTTTCTTCAAAGCTTCCCCCATATATTTTTCTAACACCAAATTAACTTCAGTATTTTAATACTGCATTTGTAAGCAGTACTAGAATGTCTTTTGTATTATATAAAAAGCAGAACTGTTGGCTTTTAAATGATAATTATTTAAAAGTTATTGCAAAAATAAATGAATGTGCCTGCCCTTGGTACTGGGTATCTGTTAAGGCCTGAATGGAAGTGGATATTCAGTAGACTTTCAATTATCCATGAATTGGGACCAAGGCCATTGAAGTTGATAGGATTTGCAGATAATGGAGAACTCTCCCTTTAAATAATGTACTTTCCAAATGCTCTTATTTTGGAAAATCTAGATGATATAGTTATGTAAACTAATATGAGGCATTGGTTACTTAGAATTCTTAAAGTCTGAGCTTACAATTGTCATTTTCAGTTAAAGTAGTTTTTGCTGAAAATTTTTGTAAATAAGAAAGATATGTGGCTTAATGCATTACCCACTTACACAGTAAGAGAGTTGATCGTTTTTAATTGTGAATAATCTAGAGGTAATTGTACGAGGCAATAGTGTTTGGAATTATTATCTTTCAGAAATTAAAGCTACTAAATAGATGATTTCATTTGTTGATGACTTTATTGATGGTTGAACAGAAGTACCAGATGGTACTTTGAATTACGTAAATGCTTCATCTAGATGTTTTCTCCTTCACCCTAGCTTTGATTGATTGAAGGCAACAACCATAGACCTTGCTAGATACCCTTTTGTACAATACAGAAACCAAAACTTGTTGTTTTTACATTGTACAGAGTATATAGAATTTCTTCATGTGTTATCTTGAAATCCCTCTCCATTTACTTTAGGGTGGATTAAGGGTTTAGCCTTATAGCTCCATTACTTTTATCCTTCCTTTACTTATGTACAGTGTGTCAAAATGAACAAGTCTTCCATACAACAACCCGTTTAAATCATTCTCTTGCACAGTAAGTTTAATTGTCAGTGGAGACTTAGGTCTTAGGTTACCACTTTTGCAGTCCTAAGCAAAACATCACTGCATGTCATTGACCATATCTGCTGGTACCATCTGAAATACTCACAGTCTTCAGCACTTCAGTATTTGCGTCTGTCCAACTTTTTCATGATTTGCATTTTTACTTACCCCTACACATATTTTCATAAAGCTTCCTGACCAGTCTTTCATATTCCAAACATCATCTGCAAATGTACTCTCTTAACTTGCTTTTGTTGTGCATTTCTAACAATTTTTTTTTTACCTCTTAGAACTTTCTTCCATCATTTTTCTTACTTTGATCTTCAGGTTCTTACTATACTACATAGGTTATTCATCTCATACTTTCATGCTAGACTAAACGTTATTCATCTTTAAATCCCCTAAACCTGTTTAACTTAGGAAGATTTAATTTTATCTTCTTACCTAAGGGTTGGAAAAATGCTTCATCTTGCAACTTTTATGTGCATGGCACACTTTATAGTTCTCAACAAAAAGCAGAGGGAGAACTTTTGTACTACCCTCGGGACCATGTCTGTGTCCATGTACACAGTGTGTGTGTGTCTGGATCCATACTCTAGCTAAGTTTTACATCTGAGTTCGTTATTCAGCCTCTGTTTGATGTATGGTCCTTTAACTTTATATGAAGATGCATGTTGATATACATTTCAACATCACATCAAAATTAGGCCTCTTGATCTACATTTCATGCCAGAGGCAAATTGGAGATTACCTTTGTTTTGTATTGCACTTCCCTCAGTAAGACTTTTTCGCATTAGCTTTGTAGGTGCTGTTCTTTGTGATCATCGTTATTTAGTATCTTTTAATTTATTCCTCCTGAAGCTGACATTCATGAGACTGTCTATCTCAGTAAAAGACTGAAACCATACTCCCGTATGATTTCTGATTAAAAAATCCTCTTTGTGCACTCATGATAGCAATTTTAAATTCTGTCCAACTCCTCTGATTTGCCTGACAAAACAGCATCATGTGCATATAACAGCTGTGGCAGCTTCCTTTAACATTATCCCTCCTTTCCAATTTGTATTGTACTATCACCTCATATTACTCTTGTGCTACATAATGCCCCATCCATAGATGAATTTAAACAACCATGGTTAAGTGACACAGCCTTAAAGTATGTCCCTGTTTATTTCATACTACTTATACTGCCATTTACTTTCATTAGAAATTTTTCATTATAAAAGCTCTTTCCTTATAAAAGCTCTCTACGGTATGATTAGTTTTAAATATTTTTTTGCTTGGTAATCAAGAAATAGTGGCATTATGGTAAATGAAAATAAGCTGTGCCTCCCTCCTTCAAGTGAATATCAAATGGATTAAAGCTAAAGAGGATTCTTACCAGATGTAGAATGTAAGCTCTTTACATATTGGGAGATGGTCTTTTTATCAATGATTAAGTAGAAGTTTACAAAGGCTTGAATAGCAGTACCTGAAAATTCTTTAAATTAGCAGTTCCTAGTACTGTAGATATTACAGACTCACCTTTTTTACTTTGAATATGGACACTTGTCTGTGTTTTGAGATAAATACAATTCCACTTATGCAGCACATTGAGGCATGCTAATTTCTAATGTTACAAATTCCTTTTGAAGAAAAGTAAATTATGTTTAGTTTTGTTTTGCGTAAAGAGGGAAAGTGAACATGCCCCTCTTAGCAATATCAGTGTGGGGTAACAATAAATGTTCTTCACTGCATGTATTTTCCTTGATATGTGTTGGAAATTTTTTTTAAGGTGCTTCATTCTACATATGTAAAGCACATCCCTTTATAGATTTCAATGGAGTTAGTTACCTTACTAGTCTCCAGATGGAATTGCTTCCTGTTAATGCCCTTTCTTACATTTGTTTAACTTGGCATGATATTTAACCCAATCTGATATTTTTTTTTTTTTTTTTTTCCATACATATTTGCCTTTTCCCGCATTAGCGAGGTAGCATTAGGAACAGAGGACTGAGCCTTAGAGGGAAAATCCTCACTTGGCCCCTTCTCTGTTCCTTTTTTGGAAAAGCAGAA
>JAYMFT010147112.1:0-12702 GCA_038088735.1 Panulirus argus
CATTTATCCCCTCTTCCTCCAAGACTACTTTTTCATCCAATCCATGGTTCAACCGTTCCTGTTCTGAGGCCATTCAGGCAAGGGCTCAGGCATATCGGGCTTGGAAAAAATTCTCCTACCTCTGGCTCCCATTCAGCTTTTATCGCTGCTCGTATTCGCTGCAAGTGCATTATCCGTGAGGCGATACGTTTCTTTATTCAAAGGAAGTGCGATAACCTTTCCTTGTCATCTACAGATAGGTCTTTCTGCTCTTTAGCTAAGGGCATCTCTAACAACTTCTCTTTTCCGTCCTGGCGGGATTATAGCTATCTCTCCCGTTGACAAAGCAACACCCTTTGGTTTCCGTTTCTCCTCTAACTCCACCTTGGATGACTCTAACATTCCTTCACCCCCTGATGCTCCTCCAAATAATCCTATGACTTCCTGTAATCTCTTTTCGGACTTTTCGAAAAGCGCTTCTTTCTCTGAACACAAGCAAGGCTTGTGGTCCTGATGGCATCCATCCCCGTGTACTGTTAAAAAACAAAACTTTTTTTTCTTGGAAACATGCTTTGATACATCCCATCCCTAAGAAGGGTGACAGTTCTGACCCCTCTAACCATCGTCTTGTTGCTTTGACATCTACCATTTCCAAAGTCTCTGAATCCCTCCTCAACTCCCATATCATTAAACATCTCGAAAATCACAGTCTTCTCCCTGATCACTAGTATGGCTTCCGTAAGGCGAAATATCCTATCCTATCTTCCTAATGTCTGGTCATCATCCCTGAAAGATTTGGGGAATCATATGTAGTTGCCCTTGGCATATCTATGGCTTTTGATAGGGTGTGGCATCGGGGTCTCATCTCTAAGCTCCCCTTATCTTGTTTCCCTCCCTCACTTTGCTCCTTGATATCTAGCCTCCTCTCTGGCCGATCTATCTCTGTGGTTGTTGATGGAAAGCCTCCTCCCTTTTCTCCATCAACAGCGTTGTCCCTTAGGGGCCTGTCCTGTCCTCAACACCTTTTCTCCTCTTTTTCAACGAGTTCCTCTCCTCCACAAATAATCCAATGCACTCATATGCTGACAACTCAACACTGCATTCATCCACATCCTTCAATTCTGCTCAAGCTTCTCTCACTCAATCTGCATCTCATTTTGACACAGTTTTCTCAATGAACTCAGACTTGGACAGGATATTTCAGTGGGGTACACAAAATCTTGTTAAGTTTAATGCCTCCAAGACACCACATGCAGAGGATGTTTAAAAATAAGTTCAAGAAGCTATTTACACATTATACTAAGCCTTCTAAGTATGGTTATTTCACTTAAAAATACATAAAAAACTATCTAAGAACATCTGATGCAGGGCAACAAAGATGGGGGTATACCTGATATATGAAAGCTGAGTTACAGGGACATACATTTGATTGCAACGACAAGTATCTAAACTGATTTGACAATGCTAGCACCAAAAAGTTCTTTGAAAAATGTAAAGAAAGATTAATTATGACCTCTAAGAAAGATTAACCAGAGGTCATAGCATTTATTCAAGCAAGAAACTTATCAGAAAGGATATAAATAAATACTTTTATAAAATACATGAGATGAATGATGGAGCTAAGATAAAAAACTGTGAATTACATAGTTGTATGACAGTAAAGGAAGTTCAAAAGATGGGGTCCAACAAGTGTAAAACTCTATCAGCATGCTGTACAAATAAGTAATTACCTTAACAAATTCACCCTTCCTATGTAAAAACATACAAAGGACACAAAACTATAGCGTACACTACTTCATTTTTTTTGGATGCCTCATCAAACTACAGAAGCCTAAGTTCTGGCAATGAGAGGGCTCATACAGACATAATCCTTATCTGAGCACAAAAAACTAAGTCTGATGCCAAATACAGTACCAATGACCAGTGCTCTGGTTTTGCCTGATCATGCAAAGTTGGAATTCTGATTTAGTTATCTACAGACCCCTTACCCTACTTTTGATCAATACCAGGAACTTTAACAACATTTTACATAGTATTTTCATAAATATGTCAAAATTATATGGATACAAAAGCTAAAAAATACAAATCAGCCTGCCCAAGTCTGATCCTCTGCATGAATGGCATGCATACTGCTCACTGAACTACTCATACTTCAAGCGTATAAGGAAATGGGTATTTATCATACTACTGTGACAAGCTTGGCCTACCATAAACATAAAAAACTCAAGAGTAAACTTCAATCCCCCCAACATACACACACACAGAGGAATCTTTACCTCTGAACTTTGATACTTTACTGGCATGCCATGAATGTACAAGGTGAAATATTGATATCATATTACTTCTATACGTACTGTGAGTGAGTAAAATAAGCTTGATCTTAAGGAATCCATACCTGTATAACTTGATGATGTGTATGTTGTGTTAACGTAGCATGTGTGTGTGTATGATGCTGTGAGTGTGGCACAGGAGGGGCAGCTGTCGCGTTGTGTTGATTATGGGGCGGGGGCTGTGGTTGTGTGCGCAACTGTGGAGGCCCTTGTGGAGGCTGTGGGGCAGCAGATGGAGGTGGGTGGGGTGCAGGGTACTGGTTGAGTCTTAGCGACGTTCCAGTAGCCCCACCCGGCCCACCACTGAATCCACCCACATCACCACCTGTAACAAAAAAGTTTGATGAAAGTTTTACTTGATAATTATATCAAATAAATGTTAAAATGTTCAATTATCATAAAGAATACAATAAGTTCTATGAATGCTCAGCCACCTCACCCAAACATTACCTTTTGTACACCAACACTGCATACAAGAACCATCTGGTGCACTCAACACAAGTTCTCCTCTGACCATTTTACCATTGTGCTTGCACTGCTCCTGACTTGCTCAACACAAAAATATGAAATCTACAGGAAAGCAGACTGGCCAGCATATACAGCATACAGAAAATCAAGTTCCAAGATATCACCACAGATAGATGATTTCCCATGTCTTGACCAAGCCATCTCACATTTCAACAACACTATCAATCAAGCCAACATAAAACACAAACTACAAGGACAGAGAAAGCAGTATAAAGCCAAAGCCCTTCTATAAATGTTCAGACCTCATAAAACAAAAAACAATGTGCAAGCAAAACCACTCTTCATCAACACAGACCATAGAAAAATCAAAACTCTAAACAACACCATTAATGCAATTACTGAAGGCAAACATCCAAATTGTATTCCTTCTTTGACACAATGAACCACAAAACAACAACAACCAACTATAGCAAACAATATCAAATATTCCCACCTCCAACACCATCCTGATACCGATACATGAAACTTCTAACCCAAAGCAGTAACATTCCTTCTCCTAAGCAACAAACATATTCATGGAATGCTATGTAAAACTTAAGCACAAGTTAAATACAACCTTCAATACAACAAACATTCAAAACACACAAAAATACCTTGACACAATAGCCCTAAAAAACTCCCATGCAACAAGCAGTGGGAAAAAAAAAAAAAAAAAAAAAAAAAAAAAAAAAAGGGGGGGGGGGCAATCAAAGCACCTGAAGACAAATTCACCTACTCATAGTAACACCTGACACATTTGGAAGCTAACCAGCACAGTACATATGACAAAACCCTTCAAAACTCAAATTCCTCCTCCTCCTACTGCCCCATATCACTGTTATCACCAGTATCTAAGCACCTTAAAAACTGATCCACTACAGAACTAACCAAAATATCTTACTCTCACCCAAGCAGTACAGCATCTTACATGACACATCTTGGGTGTCTTTAACAAACCACATCCACCCTTCCACACAATACAATGTCTTGCAAAAGACATATACAAAGCATTCAGCGATGTCCTACAACTATTCCAACGCATCAGAGAATGACCTAGACTAAAAAAAATTAAAAAATTCCATATAAAAGCTTCACCTCCAAAATCCTCATGTTATAAAGTGGAGTTTGTTTAAAGTAGGTATTACCCTAACCATCTCCAATCTCTTCCCATGCAACCTCCCTTCACTGCCTGTAACCCTTACAGGAAGTTCTTTCACAGGCAGATGGCCTATCAATAACATCACTGCACCCTGATATTACACTAGGATGAACCAATATCTGTTCACCCCTTGCCCTATTTTTGATCATTACCAAAAACATTACCAATGTTTTATAGAATAGTCTGGTAAACACATCCTAGTCAATAAATACAAATCATGCAATTAGGATTCAAAACAGAATTTCTCCAGTGGATGCCTTTAGATATCAACCATCACCAGACATGAGTCCAACCTGACCCTTCCCATAACCCTGGATGAGAAACCATTCCCAATCACCAAAACTCAAACAATACTAAGTATAACATATGACACACATGACACTCAATCTCTACACTGAGCACATTAATACAAAAGGCCATAAACAGAGTAAATACATTCAGAACACTTACTAGCACCAACTTTGGAAAAGAAAAAGAATCTCTCAGTATCCTCTACAAACAATTCATTTACTCCATCCAACATTATGCTAGACCTGCCTGTTCATCCATCTTTTCAAGAGAAAACATAAAAGAAACTTTAAACCACACAAAACAGAGTACCTATAATAATCACTTGTTGTTTAGCACATTCTACACCTGCATAATGAACTAAATATAATTACAATGCAATCCTACCATAACATGCTCATCATCTAATCCTCTGCAACATCACTAAACCTCTCTTATCAAAATCACTTCATAAACAAGAACAAACAACTAAGAAAACATAAAAACCTTCTCCTGCCTCATACTTCAGCAGCATATACTTGGAAATCTCCATTCCCCAATTAAATACAAAACTGACTAAACTTATTCACTCTCAATCAATCAACAAGCACTTCAGAACCTCCTCTAACCCAGGCTGCATCAGACACTTACCAGTCTAAAACTACATTCCCCAAACATAAACAAGTTATAATTTCTCATCAGTGCTCTGAACATGACCCATTTTTCCAACACTTCAAACATCCATTCAATATACTACAGGACCCCTCATGCCAAAGATGCACCTGCAACATCTAATACACACAACATTACTCCTTAATCATATTGCACACAACCCACAAAAGCAAACATATTACAACATAACTTGTATGATTTTCCAGTATCTCTAACACACTGTTAGTATTCTGGTTAACATTTTGACTGCAGCAATCCTAACATCCAATGTGAACTTCATAAATGGGATATTCTCAATTTCTCAATTGTTACAAATTTTCCCATAACTTTTTTATGAACAAGAACAAACTTCTCTAAATAAAATGATTTACAATTTAGCCTGGTAAAACACTGCTTATATGTGCTATGCTCATTCTAAAGCATGATGCTCCACAGTCAGGTGTATAAGGTATGCCAGGAGTACTGTCAGGCATGCTTAGTGAGATGTGGGGTACTTCTGAAATTGTTTCTATCCCAAAACAGTAATGACCACAAAGGGTTCAATTTATAATACTTTGCAATTTGTAACAATGTCCCGCAATTTGTAACAATGTCTCAGCTTCACAAATTATACCAAAATGAAGAAGTAGATCTCATCCAGGTTTCCATGCTTATCTCCACATAGTGACCTGTGAACAGAAAAAAATTTTGCTGTGGCATCTAGTAACAATGAGTGGCATGCCTCTACAAGCAATAATGTCTGTGTAATTCACTTAAAGGTAGAGGCTAGCAAATGATTCAAGATATTTACTGTACATGACCCAGCTGCTTTAAACATATTATAAAATACTGTGATATATATGTAATGGCCAAAGCAAATGGGTTAAACTGTTCATTATCTAATATTTCCTTGTACTTTGAGTTGAATACTGATTTGTATTGCACAATCAATTTTGTATAAATTTCTTTGGGATCATTTATGTATTGTTCACCCAATAAATGGTCTGATCTTTGACTTCTTGTTTTTAGTAACTCACGCTTCCTGTCCAAGTTTGGTATAACTCGCTCTTCATTTAATTTCACTTCTCTTCCAATGATTACAAGTTTTAATTTCTTAAAGATTACTGTCATGCTTGTCTCTAAAACACTGCCTTTAAAGATAAAACTTTAATTTACACTTAAGATTTTTCTGTTTTGCTGGAATGTATATTTTCAGTTCTGTATGTTTGATTGCCTTTTGGATTCATAACAACTTTCTGAAACTGTTTGCATGTTATTTTGTTTCATCATATCTTTAATTTTCAATTTGTTACCGTATTCAAAACAATTTATTAGTTCATTTATCTGACTATCTTTTACAGAAAATTCTTAATGACTCAATAAATGTATTACACTCGCAAGTTCATCTTCTGTGATTTCTTTCCATGATGACACATTTCTTTTCTCTTTAATTCACAATTTCAAATGATTGAAATTTCTTTATAACTGATTGCCATTATATTTTTTTTTTTATATTTCCACAATTTAGCTTCAGTGTACCATACATGACAGCTAGAGAAAGGATTAACAAATGAGGCCATTTCTTTGCTCTGGGTACTATCTTGCTAATGTAAGAGATGGCGATTGTGCATAAAAAAAAAAAATAATTTCTCTTTTCTACAGCCACCTCTCAGAAATGAAATCCTCAGTCAAATCTTCCTTCTGTTTTGTCTGTTTACTCAGGAATTACTGTCATCCCTTTAAACACTGACGAGAAGACAAGGAGGTGTCATACTAAGGGAGGTAAGGAGGGGGTCACATCAAGGTTAGTTAAGAAAGGGTCACACTAGAAATGTTAGCAGTGACACATCAGGGAAAGTGAGATGGCCACACTTGGGAAGGTAGGGAAGGGTCAAATCATGAAGTAAGAAGAGGTCATAGCAAGAGAGGTAAGGAGGAGTTACATCAGAAGGAAATGTGGGATCAATGAAGAAAGTAAGGAGGGGTCACATCAGGAGAAGTGAGGAAGGGTAACACCATAGAACTTCGTGGTGAAGCGATTAGCGTTGCTGACCGAAATGCATTTGCAGGCCGCCCACGGTTGAGTGCATAAGTTCGAATCCTGATTGTGGTCATCCATCCTTAGGGGTCGGTTGATAAATTGGGTACCTGGCTCAAGCTTAGGTATATAAATACCATTAGTGTGATGGCCTTAATTAGAAGCTCAGTTGCCTGTGCCATCTCAGCAATCATAAAGAAAAAAATAGGAGTCAATCCAGAATTAAGAAGGGCTTACATCAGGACATGTAAAGATGGGTCAAACCAAAGAATGAATAAATGGTTATACCAGGGGAGGCAAGGAAGGGTTATACCATGGGAGGAAGGCCTGGATTACACCAAGGTAAGCAAGGATGGGTTACACCTGGGTAGGTAAAGATAGCTGTCATGTGTAATGTACTGAAACCTCAGCTCCCTTTCCATGGTTTACCCCAGAAGTTTCACATGCCCTGGTTCACTCCACTGACAGAAGGTAAGGAGTTATGGTAAATTATACCAAGGGAGCTAAGGATGTGTTACACCAGGAAATGTTAGGAAGGGTTAAACCAGGAGAGATATGGAGGGGTTAAACCATAGTTTTCATAAATGCTTCTTTCCCTAAACCTCAAACCTTTAGAACACTCTACCCTCTCATGTCTTTCCCAATAACTATGACCTGACACTTTTCAAAGGACAAGCTTTTCACTTCCTCCAAAATTCATGAAAATTTTCCTTTCTTTCCTCTTCTTCCCTTTCCTTAATCTCTCCACATATCAATCAAGGACTGGTCTTGAGGACTTTTGTCTGTGATGGTGCCTCCAACATAAAATAAAAAGTTAAGGATGGGTTATACCAAAGAAGGAAGGGAAAGGTCACACCAGGGACATGAGGAAGGGCTACATCAGGGGAAGTACAGAGAGGTGAAAATCATGGGAGGTAAGAAGTCACATCAAGGGAGGTAAAGAGAGGGTACTTCATGAAAGTCAGGGAGAGGTCACATCAAGGTACTCATACAAAGGGAGGTAAGATGGGGCCACACCTGGGAGGTACAAATAGGTAACACTACAGTATGATGGAAAAGTTCACTCCAGTAGAAGATAGAAGGGAAATCAACAGGAGAGGTAGAATGGGGTAACATCAGGGGAGGCAGGAAGAGGTAATGCCAAGGGAGGTAAAGTTACACCAGAGGAGGTAAGTAGGGGTCAAACAAGAGGTGATAAGGAAGGGTTCACACAAAGGGAGGTAAGGAACGATCACACCAGAGGAGGTAAGAAGGGTTCTCAACAGGGAAGATACGAAGGGATCACACAAGGGGAGGTTAGAAGAGGTCACAAGGTAAGGTAAGAAGGGATCATACCAGGGAAGTAAGAAGGAGTCAAAGAGAGGTAAGAAGCAGTCAAGGATAGGTAAGAAGGGGTCAAGGAGAGGTAGGAAGGGGTCAAAGAGAGGTACTAAAGGGTCATACCACAGGAGGTAAAAAAGGTTCATACCAGGAGAGGTAATATAGGGTCACGAGAGGTAAGACGGGGAAACACCCGGGGAGGTAAGAAGGAGTCACACCAAGAAAGGTATGAAGGGGTCACAAGATGAGGTAAAAAGGGAACACACTCGGGAGAGTAAGATGGGGTCACTCCAGGGGATTAAGGAAGAGGTCACTTTAGGGAGCAAGGGAGGGCTCACACCAGGTGAGATAATAAGGTACCCCAAGAAGAGGTAATATGGGGTCATAAAGAGAGGTAAGAAGAGTTCACATCAGTAGAGGAAAGGAATCACAAAAAGAGGTAAGAAGGGGTAACACCAAGGAAGGTAAGAAGGGGTCAAAAGGAGAGGTAAGAAGGGGTAACAACAGGGGAGATTAAGAAGAGGTCACACCAAAGGAGGAAAGAAGGGGTCATACCAGGGGAGGTAAGAAGGGGGTCACAGCTGGGGAAGGTAAGATGGGGCCACAAGGAGAGGTAAGAAATGGTCATACCTGGGGAAGTAAGATGGGATCACAAGGAGGTAAGGGGTCACCCGAGGGGAGGTAAGAGAGGGTCATGAGAGGTGAGACAGGGTCACATCGGAGGTAAGAAGGGATCACATCAGTGGATGTACGAAGGGGTCACACCAAGGTAAATAGGAAGGGGTCACACCAGGGTACATAAGAAGGGGTCACAAGGAGAAATACGGAGTGGGTCACACCAGGGGAAGTACTGACGGAATAAACCGTCCAGCTCCTGATGTCTAAGACAAAAACTTACTTTCTCATGTACAAATTCATTGAAATGAAGAATTTCAAATTTTGAACACATAAATTAGTTGGTAACACCAGTCTAACAAAATAGGCAAATGGCACATTATTCAAAGGCTCCTTTCTAAGCAATATGATGGCTACGTTTGCTTAGTTATCTATTCTCTTCTAAGATTCCATCCACCTTCCTGAGCAATGACCACCTGGTATCCTCCCACATCTAACCATTTCATCGCCCAATCCGTGTACAAACATTGTCTTCAACTTCTCAACCAACGTCCAATCTTCCAAAGGCCATACCTTATACACAGAAATTGTAAATTTACGTAATTGCATATGAACTTCTCTTTCTTAATTTTCCTTCCCCGTGCATTGTGAAATAACACAATTAATCTCTGAAAAATTTGTTTATCTTTTAATCCAAAGCACGACGCTTTCAATAACCCCGAACAATGCATCATCGTTAACACGAAGCTCTATAGTGTTCAACTATTTCCCGGAAAAAGCTTGATGCATCATACGTACACCTCAAAGTGATGCAGTAATTTATCTTTTCTGAAGACAAGTGACGGGTAAAATTCTTTACCATGTGATACTGCATCTTTAAAGAGGAATTAAGTCTAGCTGTGGGGGATGGATAAACCTCCAGTATTATCATTAATAAGGAAGACGAAATTACACTTTTTCCCGTCCCCATTTATACTGGTTCAGTCGCGGACGCGCCGAGACCCAGCAGTCCGGCAGTAGTAATGAACATACTGGGTATTTCGGATTACATAATGCAAAGCTCAAAAAAGTCCGTTCGTAAATTGGGACAGCAGACGGGCGTCTGGCGCAGCAGCACACGCAGAGTGCTGAAGAAGCAGTTGCAACTGCATCCCTACGAGATAACATCAGTAGGCTACATGAACTGAGAGAAAGGGACAACGTCAATCGTACTGAATATTAATAGCCAGTGGTTCATTGACTATATTACTGACAATGGAAAGAATATTGTCAACGTCATATTTACGTAGGCCGAGGCGTGGTTTCATTAATCCGGTTAAATCAACAGCCAAAATAGCCGAGTTTGGTCGGCGACCAATCCGAACGAGATCAAGGAGACGCCATCACATGATCTTAAGGCTGATTGTGTGGCGCGCCTTATCACGAAGTCAAATAACAGGCCCCGTATTCTTAAGTGGCACAATCAACTCAGAACATTGTTCTGAAACAATTCTTTACCCCTTCATTGGACATCTAAATGAGGACAAAATTACCCGCGGCTACTTGAGACAAGACGATGTAAATGCCCACACAGTTCGTGCCTCAATAAAAATACTGAGCGATGTGTTCCGGGGCAAATTCATTTCAAAGGACATTTGGCCACCACGGTCGCCAGATCTTACACTCCTTGATTATTATCTGAGGGGAGCAACGAAAGGCACAGTTTACAAAACGTTTCTCACATTCTCCCTGAATTGAAGAAAACCATTGCAGACTTCATCGGTAACTTCTTTCCCACTGATGTGTCGCGTTTGTTTGCAAACCAGATAAAACGTGTAATGCGTGTCAACATACACGGGGTGCCATTTCCAGCATTTATTGTATAGGAAATGAATCGGTATTACTGTAAAAACAATGAATATACTAATCGTCTATGGTATAAATACTGCGACTTTTGACTCACCCTGTATAATACAACACATTAAATATGCAGATAAAAAAAAATCATTATTGTATCGTGGATAGGGAGGAAGAGAGGCAGAGGAGGAAAACGTGTTTGGGAAGAATTAAAATGGATGTTTTTGAGTTTTGGTGCATGGGAATTCAAGTGTCTTGATTCTAGGAAAACTGTAAAAGATGATGGCTGGAGGATTTCATGAAGGTAACGAATTGCTCCTTCCAGCTTAGTCCGTCGTCCAAAGCGATTGAACCTGTTAAGGCGTGGTGAGGCAGCAATGGGTGGGAAAGCGATGGAAGCGAGGCCAATGTGCATGACTGTGGTCTAGGTTTGGTTGACGGGGAATGCTGTTGGCGGCGTTCCAGTCCTGGAGGCTCTCGAGTGAGTCCTGGAAGATGTAGTTGGGGCGCTGTTGTCACAGCTGATACCAGAGGTATAGAGCGGTCGATGTACTTCTATCGAGCAGATATGACCAACAGAGCATCATTTATAAGGATGAGGAAGCACAAGGGTCCAATCTTCGGGCACCTCTGGACTCCACATGTCGGGGACTAGAAGCGTAAAGCCTTACCACGATCACTAAGGAAGTATGCAAACCATGGACCGAGTCTTCTACCGCTTTGCTGATGATTACGTTTGCTTAATTCGTTCAAAACTTTAGCGTAATCAACAAAGGTGAAAGACAAGATCTTGTATTCTACTTTGAGATTAAGTTAGAAAAGGTGACGGGGCACTGGGTGGGTTGTAGAGGTCTTCATATTACCAAACTCCTGACGGTCAACGGAACCTGTTTCTTGTCTTAGTTACTCGCATGCTGCCTGAAGGATACCTTAACTATATCTCACTGGTTTCAGGGGTTCTTCTCTACCCCTGCAGATCAATCTGCCACTAAAGTTTGTTACTGAGGGTCCAGTCTACTGAGATTATTTATGTTGTATGCCGGCACCAGTAATATGTTCCGCATCCTGGCTGAAAGATTCAATCCCTTGAGCACGACGGGGGGTTCATAGGGCACGCTGGTACAACGCTGGGGAGGATTATCGGGCCTTAAAACAGACCCTTGAGGATCAGTTTAGCCGTTGCGCCATTATATCGTTGTGCTCAAGAGATCCATTACCCCTAGGAGCCGCTTCTGGAGTGGAGGTAATAATGCTAAAGGAATAACTACACTCTAAAGTACTTGGACGATAATCTGGGAAGGATTACATATGAGCACAAAAAATATCCTACCCAGACAGCGTCATAACTAAAATATACGAGGATCAACATGTCAAACTTTGATCATTATCGATACTGCTCACACTATATATATATATATATATATATATATATATAGGATAATTAATATACTATATTGTATGAATATCATACATAGTTTTGCCTTCCAATGATACAACTACTTTAGCCGATAATAACATTAATAGGCACGTGAGTCATGATTTAAGAGCCTTTGTTAATGTTGAGAGTCGTTATGCGGCAGGCAGCAGGGGGCGTGGCCGGCAGCGGGAAGGATGACGTCACCCACCACAACCTGATAATATCCTATTTTTCACAATAAAATCCAAACTCTGCTCTGCATTTACAAAGTGTAAGCTCCTTCACCTTACTGTAAACATTACAATGAAATAAATCATTATATAATAACGATGATAATGACCGCTGGTCAAGTGGCACCTAGGGTGCAAATCGTGTACGAGAATCAACAACTGGCGAGGCGTTCCCCTGAGAATGTAGCCCCACTACCGCCCACCCAGTCTGGGCCCTCCCTAGGATTTCAAAGGTGATACAGATCGATCACGCCTCCGACAATGTCCCCTTAAAATAAATAAATAATAAATATATATATATATATATATATATATATATATATATATATATCGAAAACTCCTCACAACTCTCG
>JAYMFT010147123.1:0-12702 GCA_038088735.1 Panulirus argus
TTTTTATACTTACTCGCCATTTCCCGCATTTGTTAGCGTTAAGAGCAGAGGACTGAGCCTTAGAGGAAAAATCCTCACTTGGCTTCCTTCTCTGCTGCTCCTTTTGGAAAAGGGAAAACAGGAGGGGGGAGGGGATTTTCAGCCCCCCGCTCCTTCCCCTTTTAATCGCCTTTTACGACATGCAGGGAATACGTGGGAAGTATTCTGTTTCCCCTATCCCCAAGGATACGTATATATATATATATATATATATATATATATAACTTTATCCCCATGTTTCATGTATATATAATTTAAAATATAAGAAGGTAACACATACACACACCTTTCCTCTGCCCACAAATACCCATTATATCACTAAACATGAAAATGAAAGCTCCGAAAACAGTCAGTGCATGAGGAGTGGAGCTATTGTGTCCGCCCGACAGCGCACATTACTCACCCAACACGGAGCCTGCCCGAGCCGGGGCAAGGCTGGGTATTTGTTTATTTAGGCATCGTATCCCAGGCCAACAGAAAATGGTTTGAAAACAGTAGCGTTTTCTGTAGCCGCATAAAATGTATTGAAAACGGCACCGTTTTCTATAGCCGCAGAGAATGTTATGAAAATAGTAGCGTTTTCTACAACTACTGAAAATGCTCCGCAAACGACAGTAGTGTTGTTCTATCGCCACAGAAGTGTTCGGAATAGGCAAGAATTAGAATAGGTAATAAAAAAAAAAGATGCTTACTTTATATATGACTGTAGAGTTATGCTGTTCATGATATTTAGAATTATGCATATCATTTTCCTGCAAAATATTTGTTAGTTGTAGGTCACCTGCTTTTTTTTTTAAGGGTGCTAGCAGTTTCTTTGTCTTCCGGGCCGTTCTTTTTTCCTTCCTGTGGAGGGCTACTGCGCCTTCCTTCCAGTACGGTCACCACGACCTCCCACCCTAGCCACTAACACTTTCCCTTCGCCACCACGACTGCCTCACTCCTCCCTTGGCTCCTACACCCTCTCTCACCACCACCGCTCTGTCTCTGACTATCACATCCTCCCTGACCACCTCCATCTATATTGGCCACCACACCCTCCCTCAATACTACTACGCCCTCCCTCTCTCACCTCTGGTTCTTCCTCTCTCCCTGTCCACCACACCCTGAACGGTGGATTAGCATTGTTCGGCGGTTCCAACCACTAACCCCCGCCATTTTCCCCAATTCATACTTCCCTTATTGCCGGCACAACCTACCTACCCAACAGTGAAATATTTTTTCCGAAAATACATCACACCTCAAGCCACCAATTTCTACCTTGTTAAGGAAGTTGAATTATACGCAACAGTGTATTTATTAGGGTTAGTTGCTTTCGCGTTTGGAAACCTTTTTAGCGCGTGTGCAGACAGACAGACAGACAAACAGGAACCCCATTTCTTATAATAGATTCAAGGGATCTGCAGGTGCTATGTTATTCTCACTCAGTAAAGGCAAGCTTTTCATATTCATATTATTCGCAGACGCCCATTAAGGGAAGGAAGAAAATGGGAAGGGATAGTGGTTGGGGTTGGGGAGCTTTGGGAGGGAGGCAGTGGAGTGTGAGAGGCCCTGGATCGCAGGTTAAGAACCTGAAGGAAAGACGGGGAGATGCGAAAGGAGGAAGAGAGAGAACCATACTCGGGAGAGGACGTACGGGTTAAGTACTTTGTTCGTTAGAGATGGAGGGGGGAGTGTCGAAGAAGGACAGAAGGCTGAGGGAGAGGAGATAAAGAAATGTGGGAGAGGTGGAGAAGGGTGGAAGACTGAAAGAGAAAGTGGAAGAAAGAATGTGCTGAGTGGTGGAGAAGAATTGGAGGCTCAGGGAAGGAGAACATCAAAATAAAGATGGAGAGTGTGGGAGAAGGATAGGAGTGACTGAGGGAGAAGCCTGGGAGTGGTGGAGAAGGCTAGAGAGCTGGAGGGATATGCACCATAACCTCCTCTCACGGGGTGGGACGCCCGCGCCCTTCTGTCCGCCGGGGTTACTTGCCGTGGGCGTGACGTATGGTCCAGTAAGACTCATTGTTGCGTCCCCGTCGGGCATTTGCATCATGCACACATGCATCTCTCAGAATGTACGTGTAGCCGACATGCAGACGCTCGTACATCTTGTTAAACAAAGCGTTGTGTGGTGGGTGGTAGAGGGAGGAGTTACAGGGCCCTGATATAGCAATTTCAATATGCTTTTTGGATGTAATGTTGACCGCTTCATCATCATCGGTCGGAGCTTGCAAACGCCACTGATGAATTTCATCTGCATGCATCAACATCCGTCAACGTTTGGCCAATATGTTTGCAACACCTCCTGTGTTGTGGGGTCACGCCGCAGCAGAAGCTGAATATGCGTGTTGCAACGCCGGCAGCCATTTATAGATTTTCATATTAAGTGATGTTTTCTTCTCTATTAATCAACTCCGAAGTACAGCTAGCGTGTTTTGAGATTGTAGAGGATCGTTGTTGGGGAGAGATTCTCTCCACTGCCACCTTCAACCTTCCGTTCGCCATATCTTCCTCCCTGGGCAGACATTACTCCCTCCCCACCCCTTCCCATTAGCTAAAGGTATCGTTTCCTCCGTTAGATGTTTGGATGACACCTTTAGACACACTCTGTGCACACTGCCCGACGCGGATCAGCTTACTTGGGGGGCTGGCCAGAGATAATAATTAAGACTCCTGACGTAGTCTTCGCTGCCTCACAACAACAATCTGAGACAGACTAATTGTCCTCATTTTTATCGTGGCAGGAGCTCTAGTCTAGTCATGAGCAGAAATGCCCATCGAGGTCAGGCCTTGGATAAAGAGGAAAATTGGGGGGGGGCAGAACGCGTAGAAGAGAAAAGGATTATTTTGTGGAGTTTTCAGAACAAAAAGGGACGAGAAATAGTGTTTTGACGATAGATTTGAACACATAAGGATCAGATGTGTGGTGAATGAGATATAGGAGTAGTCAAGATTGGTTGCTTAGGTTTAATGAGACGGGAAATAAGATCAGCTGTCTTAGCCACCACTTTAACGTTAAAGTCTTCGTCATTAGGACAGTACTTCCCTGGGCGGCTGCCTTCTACAGCCTTCTGGCACGGAGAGTGCAAGATGGTTCCGGCCATCACTTCGTCACTCCCTATATCAGGAGGATCGTAACTCCCCTGGGCTAAGGGACTCTATACACTTTCATCACGGTCGGGAATTGTTGGCGTGTACCCTCCCTTATTCCCTTCGTGTCCTCCCAGCCCAACTGAAGTCGCCTATTTATGCGTATACATTTTATCAAACACGGGTAGGGTGGTGCTGACGCCAAACAGGGAGAATGTTCACGGCAGGTTTAGCAAGTGTCGAGGCTCAGATAGCCAAAATGTGTGAGTGTGTGTGTGTGAGTGAGTCTGCATCACCCACCTTGTGCGTGCTCCTGTGCTGCTTGTACCTGTGCTGTTGAGACCGTCTCAGCCGTGGTTCCTGTGCACTCAGCTGCTACTGAATATTCTTGTTACTCTCCCCCTCCCCCACCGTCGGACGGACGCGAGTCTGATAATGATGCTGAGCTCAGCGGTGAGCGAGACCCACCAGGTGTCGTCGTCGTCTCCATTTGCATATTTCACACCTCGGCGTTAGCCTCATCATCCCTCACCACCAAACAGGAATTTGCATGTGATCATTCTCCGATATTAGCATCCATGCAATAATACCCGAGGGGATTAGCGCCTGATACGATCGCTGAATTGCTTTAAAGAAGAAAGAAGAAGAAAAAAGGAAAAAGAGGCTGCGTGTGGAGTGAGGGTGCGAGGTTTGCCTGTAAAAGACTTGGTTTAAAACGCTGATGTATGCTCCCTGAATACCCAGCAGCCGGTGTTAACAGGTCTACTGCAGGGGAGCCGACGGCTCGGGAGCCCTTGTTTATCATAACTGCTTTGCAATTTTTCGTGAGAGCATTCATCTTTTTTTTCTCTCTCTCTCTCTCCTTCGTGCGTTAGGAAAATTATGTGAGGACGATATATTATCGCCTTAAAGGAAGGGAAAGCATTCGCCTGCAGCTGAGATTATAGGAAACCCTCGAGGGTGTTATATGTATGATATATATTTCTTTTAAAGGGGTGAGCTGGGTGGTAGTGTATGTAGTTTGTCATCGGCATTTTACCCACATTATCTTTCGTGGTAGTTTTTGCTCGGCGGGACCCAGCCAGCACCAGTGTGGGATGCCTTCCCTTGATCACCTTCATCCGTTCCCTGTTCGGACAGTGTACCAAAGAAATCGTGTCACGCGTTACTGATACAATGATTTTTTTTCTTTATGTACATCTGTATATGCAGTGGAATTCGGTGAAACATTAATAGGCAATTTACACCCGGCATGTTACATTGTGATCATGTGTGGCCGACCATGATGGTCGGCTATTAGTGTTTCATCAAATTTCATTGCAATTTCTGAGAGAGAGAGACAGAGAGAGAGAGAGAGAGAGAGAGAGAGAGAGAGAGTGCGTTATCGGACTCTGCCTGCATGAGGTTGTTCCTCAAGTGTAAAGTCATCTTAGGTGAGTTTGTATCACCGAAATAGTCTCGTCGAAACTCTTATTAATCCAAAGGGGTCCATCCATTCCTTGCTGCTGATTGTAGCGTAGCCTTGAAGCTGCAGGTACTCCAGCAGAAGGGGTCCTGAGGTAACAATAATCAGAGTATTCGTAATGATAGTAATAACGATAATGATATATGAATTATATTAATAATGCAACCAAAAAGTAATTCTATGTTGTTATTTCTGGAGGCAACCAAAAATGGGAAGCATTTTACAATTACTACTAATCCCGTTTTCTGTAATAGCTTAACCTAGATCCCTCTAGCGTTGGCCTCCGATGTCTGCTAGGGAGATCTTCCTTAGCTTCAAACTTACGTAAAGTAATTCCATTGAACCTGCACTGATTACATACATTTCCCTCCATTCTTCATGTGTAATGTTAACTCTTCGTTATTTTAGGGTCTTTGCTCCTGTGTTTTTACCAGTCGTAAACGGCTTCATCTGTTATATATATTTATAAGATCCCAGTCTATATGTGATTACTACTGAGAAAACTTGTTCGTTGCCATATAGCAACTCTTATTGTTGGGAATTTTGTTGTGTAAATCATGACTGGCTGGCTGGCTGTTGGCTGCTGGCTTTTAAGTTCCATACTACTATGACTGACGGAGGCGAGTGTGTCTGTCTGTCTGTTCGTATGCATCTCTCCCTGCCACATGCCCTTGGGCCACAAGTACTTACCCGGAGAACCGGTTTTATAGTGTGGCATAGCATTCCCACGTCACAGTGATATTAAAAGGGGAGGAAATATATATATATATATATATATATATATATATATATATATATATATATATATATATATATGAGCAATGTCGGTACAATGTTTACTGTGTCTGGCGAGATATATATTTGGGCAAGCTGTGCTGGGCTGCCGTCCTAATATTAACACTTCAAAAATCGCAGCGTGACTTGACACGGGGAGAACCAGTCTGCCAGAACCGGATTGCATAACCTGGAAGAGAAAATATAAAATCTAAACTGAGACAAGTGTTCTTCGTTGGTGGGTATCATAACTGGTGGGTCGTCTCGGGCTCTTAAATAGGCTCCGGAGGTTGGTGGTCTGGACTCTCTTGAGGCTAGGCTGTAGCTTCTCTTCTCCACGTCTAGCGTATGAATAATTCTTTTTTTTTTTTTTGATCATCCTAAATTGTATCATCTGAGGTGCATGATATACGAGGATATCACTGAATGCACTCGCAGAACTTTACCGTTTTCTCAGAAATCATTCTAAAGTGATATGATTTTTATCCTATTGAGTATTTTTTCCTAGTATATATATATATATATATATATATATATATATATATATATATATATATATATATACAACTTTTCATATATGGACATCGGGGAGGTTTATTTTTACATATTCTTATGACAGTCGATCGAGTCAAAAGCTTTCGGACGTGCATCATCCCCCACTCGCCCTATGCCTTTGCGTTGGTTCACTCTCCCTCTTTTTCAGATATTACGGTTGCCATGCGATGCTCGGCAAGCTATTGCATCACTTGATTACCGTGTGGCTGTTGGCAACTTTTAGGATGAGCCGTTTTGATGTCCTCTTTGTTTTCGCGCTTGCAGTGCTAGGCTTTGGAAATCTGCTTTCTCATGTCTTTCTCAGCAGTTACGACCTGTCTCCTTTTTGGAAGGTTTTCCACTTCATCCAAAGCACTTAGATAATCTCTTTCCTCTTTTTTTTTTTTATCTATTTTTGAAGTCCTTTTTGCTATGGCTCACCCAAGTGGACGAAGAGAAATATTCTTTTACTCTTTACGTTTTCATCTTTATCTTCCTCCTCATTCTCGTCTGTGTGCGCGTCCACACTTTGGTTAAGTTTACTAAAAGAATTTAGTTGTCTGCCACTACTTGATGCACGGTTACGGACATGGCTAATTTGTGAAAACGAAAGACTATTTGCGATAAGGTGAATTTTTTTTTTTTAGTATTGATAAATATTATTCTCGCCATTGTTACCGTATATAAGGTCATTATTGATAATCACTCCAATGGCCTTTCCTTCTTTAACTTTTAGAAGTGATTGACTAGCACTTTGCTAAGTTAAAGGCTTTATGAAGGTCCGAGTCTATAACATCAGGGAGTATTTCGGAGGTCCAGTTATCACATATATAACTAAAGAATTAAATCAGATTCGTTACACGTGATCTTTTCTTCAGGTTACCATGTAACTCCATAAACACATGCATGCTGGAGAGTGCTTCAGTATCTCACCAGAGGTAGGTCGCCCTGACCTACATTCCACGCCTCACAGGCGAACTTTGTAAACGGAGATTGCGTATGTTTCACGTCTGATTTGAAGCCGGCTCTCGAGGAGCAATATTGTCCCTGCCCGAAGCCTACAGCATAGAAACAAAGGGGTCGGAGTCTGACAACAGGAACCAGGTTTTACTAAATGGTGGTAGATGTGACAACGGAAAATTTCTTCAGATGTTGTTTCAGTGTGACAACTAGCAACGAATCACATTCAGAATTGGTTTGTAGATTTTGAAGAATGATAGATTATAGGTGGTGGTGGAAAATTACCAGAAAAATAATATTTTTTACATGACTTGTTAGAATATAACGATAGGTACGAGAATACTTCTCATCGCTGGAATGTTTCTACAAAAGACTTGTGACTTTCATGAATAATAACAAAAGCAAGAAATACAACAAATTGATTAGAACGTGACGCGAGACACCAACGGCATCCACACATCTGATGACGCAGTGTCGTGCATTAAAGATGTCGTATCGAAACTGCGCGCAGCCATTGTATGCTAGATTCGCCAGCAGCTGCCTCAGTGAAAAAAAAGAAGAGAGAGAAAAGAGGACCTACGAATGTGCCATTACTGCATACCAGACGCTGCATGTCATCTGGAGCGACAGATCCGCTCCTCACCGGGCCATACCTGCCAGCACTCACTCGTACGGCCCCTCTCTCGAGATAGGGACGCCCCGTCAAGTCCTACAATTACCCCGTAAAGAAACAGGAAGGTCGTCTCGGGTACCAGCCCACCATATCTCTTTACCTCCTCCTCCTCCTCCTCCTCCTCCTCCTCCTTCTTCCTCCCTTCACCTCCTGAAGGACGAGGAGACGGACACGATATCGTCGTAAGCAAACAAAAGACGTTGTTGAGGTCGTTGACACCTGGGCAGAGATGCCCCCATAGCCCGCCGTTCCTCCGCCATTTCCACCCTCCCTTGTCGTGCAACTCACTCGCTTCTCTTCTTTTCTCTTCCTCCTTTGTCATTCCCATTTCCCCCCCCCCCCTCTGTCCCTCCCGCGTTACCTGTGTGTCTTCTCTCCTGTTACCAGTGTCCCTTCCCTGTTAGCTATGTCCCTTCCCTATCACTCATTGTCCCACTCCTTGTTACCTGTGTCTCTTCCCCTGTTGCCTGTGTGTGCGTCATCGCTCCACCTCTCACAGACTTTAAATCCCTATCCTCCCTGCGCTCCCTCCGTCGACAAGGCCTGGTCTTGAACGTGGATTTCGAGCCGACTTGAACCTTCGACATGAAAGAAACATATATGTATATGATATGGATGTTTGATTCTGTGATACGCGGGGTATCTGATCCCGACTGTACATCGGGTTATTGTAATGAGACGGACGTGCGTTCGATCTCATGTGCGATACAATGACCATTACGAGGGTATATGTGGTCTTGGCGGGGTGGACGTGGACGACGGCCTGCAGTGTGATGTGGTGGACTCGTAGCTCCTGTGTCTTCCACCGCAGGCAGCACAGCGGCTGGATAAAAAGAGTCCAGCGCGGTGTGACTTACTTTCTTGTCTCTCTGTTTTTCTACGGAGGTTCTTGTTCTAAGTTTTAGTCGTGTGGTCCTTTCCGCTGTTCTTGAGAAATGTGTGAAAGCGAGAATATTGTGTGTGTGTGCGTGTGTGTGTGTGTGTGTGTGTGTGTGTCCTGTTTGTGCGTTTCGGGTATAGAGATTCTATTTTTTTACACTCGTGTTGTTCCGTTTCTTAACCTTAGATATACATATATGAATATGTATCTTGAACTGTGTGTTTATGTGAAGCATGTGTCACCTTACAACCATTCTTCGCGTTGAATCATCGCCTTGAAGACCTCAGGCAAGGACCTCCCTGTATTAAGTCTATAGGGACGACTCGCACAAAACGTGGCCGTGACGACTCGCTCCCTCTTCCTGTTGCCACCGCTTCTTGCTAGTTCGTGGGACGGCTGGAACCATGACTAGCAAGGATTACAGGAATATTCCCCCGTCAACTTCCCGGTATCTCCCGCACATTTGGATGCATGGGCTGCAATTCTTGCCGGCGTCTTCCCTTATATAAAAAGATTTGATCTCTTACTTCTCACTCATGCCATTTATCTCGGGAGTTGAAAAGTTTTTCTCTCGCCGTGCTGATGATGGGTTCTTGGAAACAGAGTGAGGCAATTGCAGTGTCAAGAGTTATTGACCTCTGTTGCTGTCCTGTCTCAAGTCTCCCCCCGTGTTTCGTCGTAGCGAAATGTTATTATATTTATGCATTACTCTTTCAAGTAGAGTCTCTTGTTCTTAGTTTATTCCCCTTCGTAACGCGCAGCAGAGGGACTCCCATTACACCCGTTACAACACAGGTGTTTGGAGAAAGGGGAGGAGCGGGTGGGAACACACACACCACACGCACTGGCAGACAAGACAAGAGGGATAATAGATTTTTAAAACAGTTTCTCCCGTCAGTGGAAGGCCAGGTTCAGCAGAGAAGATTTATACACACACCCTTCAGCCTGTGCATGGTCTCCTGCGGCGTGCTTGGCATAACCTTTGAACCCCGGTTCCTTTCCCCCTTCTTCCATTCACCATCTTCTAAATCCATTCCCCCCCCCCACCACCCATGCTGACCCTTCCCCTCCCACCCCAACTTTCCCCTCAGGTGCCGAGCAAGTAGTCTATCCCCATGTTGGGCTTGATCTCATTATTTCCATGACGTGAGCCTTGTGTTTGGGGGGTGTTGGACACCCACCCCATCAGCAGGTCGCCTCCTTCTGCGTGTGATGACCGTGAGTGGCTCCGAGGGGGTGGGAGGCGGCACAAAGAGGAGGAGAGTGGAAGGATATATGGAGGTTGAGGGGGGAGGGGGGAACTGACGAGGTAACGAGTGCTTAGGAAAACCCCAGGTAACAGAAGAACGAATGGCATCTGATGAGGTTAAAAGCGAGTGCTAGATACAGTGACTTAGATCTCTGCCTAAACAGATGGAGACTGTGGTAGTAAAGTAGATTTGAAAGGGAATGAAGTGTCTGAAAGGAAGTGGGAGTGAGGAAGGCGAACTTAGGGGAACTTAGTGCAGGTGCAGTTGGTGGAGATAACGATAGCAGTCAGGAGTTGCGGAGGCCTGAGAAGGTTCGTGCTCTTACCAGGGGAAAGTTGGATTGCAACGGAGTCGCTCATTACGAGTAGAATGGAAAGAATGCGCTAAAGGTATCTTGGCTTTTGTAAACTTTCTCGTGCAGAAGGGAGGTCTTCACACACACACACACACACACACACACACAAGCACAATTAAGCAACATGTTTACAAAAAAGAAAAGAGGGCGAGTTGGTGGATTATATATTCCTGAACTGCCAGAGGGCCTGTGATACTGTCCGCCCACACACAAGACTGTTGATGGAGCCAGACGTCCAAGGCTGGAGTCACAGAAAGGGCTGCTGAGGTCTAACTACAGTTGGCTAACCAGGAGGGAACAGGAAAATAAAAGAAAAAGACATGTCAGAGGATCCATCTCATGTGGGACGCGGGTGACTTACTGGGGACTCCCCAGGGCTCAGTGCTGAGGCCACTCATGTTCCTGATGTATGCAAATGATTCACTAGACGAGGTGAATTCATATCTGATATTATGCTTGCTGATGTTGCTGAATTTATTGAAAGCAAAGCGCTAAACAGCAAGGACTGCGAAATTCTACAAAGTGGCCGATATAAAGACGAGGTGGATCCATAAATGATTTTGTTTCTCTTGATGCTGAAATTATGAAGAAAGTGCTAAACAACAGAGACAGCGAAATGCTACAAAGTGGCCCAGAGAAGATGCAGCAATGGTCGAACACTTGGCTTATGAAATTCAATCCTTGAAAATGTAAAGTCTTCGTTTCTTCTTTAGCGAAGGAGTTGAATTATTCTCTCCACGTTGGTTATCGTGTTGTTTAAGTTGATATGGTTGCTGGTTTTCAATGTATGCTGACGACGAGGGTGCCATACTAATGGTGGTGCTGGTAACGATGTCAGATGTAAGTGTGAGAAACAAGAGGAGAGCAAGAGACGTTTTCCATTGAGACAGAGCTTTTCACAAAGGAAGCATATCTGAGTACCATCATTAGTACGAAGAGATAGAATGTTTCCTATTAGTGCGAAGTTTCTTGGATACCTCTGGAACATATTTCCAGGACCAGGCGTTTTCCAGTAACCGTCATATATAGGTATTACCATACGTTTCCAGTATCCAACAGTTCCATTATCATATCTTTCGAGTACCCAGCTTATCCATTTACAATACTTTTTCCGTCGCCAACGTATCTATTACTGTACGTTTCCAGAGCCCAGCATATCCGCTACTAAACATTTCCAATGTACAACATATCCAAAACGGAACGTTTCCAGTCCAGTTTATCCATTATCAAACGTTTCCAGTTCCCAACACATCCCTACCCGTACGTTTCCAGTACCCAGAATATCCTTTACCAAAACTTTTTTCATCACCAAACGTTTCCATTACCCAAAACTTCCATTACCAAACGCTTCCAGTACCCTTCATATCTATTACCAAACATTTCCAGTTTCCAGCATATCCATTACCAAACTTTTCTAATAACAAACTCTTCAGCTGCCAGGCCAAGCCGGTCCCACGCTATACCAGTGGCATATGCCTCAAATTCCAGGATTTTAGCACGACACACATCAAGGGCTACACACACACACACACACACACACACACCTACCTTTCCAGTATCATAAACCTCTAATTTCCCAGTAAGATACGAACGTTTGTTAAGCTACATTATGTTCCAGCGATACTCAGCCAATACGTTTGCCAGCAGGACGTTGTTGTTAAGGCAACACACGTCCCTCCCTTCAGGTTACTTCTGCCACCAGGATCCACGGTGCCTCCCCACAGCCTCCACCACCACTACCACACCACCACTGCTGCACATTCCTATGTCATGAACCACGATCATGGATTGATTTATTTTAACTGATGGCCGTTTCAGGCTGTTTTACTCTTCAGTTGTTAGTACTGCTGATTGTTTATTCCATAGTTAAACTTGTGATGGAGGGATGTAGTGATGAAGGGAACCAACTGATTGTAAAAGGATTTATGCTGAGAACTAAAGGTATGTGTGTGTTTGTGTGGGATGGGGGAACATATGGTGGGGAGAACTAGTAGTGGGGGAAACATCTGGTGGAGATAACTAATTGTTGGGGAACATCTGGTACAGAAAACTAATGGTGGAGGAAACTATTGACGGAGAGAACAAGAGTTGGAGTGAGGTATCGGTGGAGGGATCATCCTGGTGGAGGCACGTGCAGTGGAGGGAACAGGTGGTGAAAGGTGCAGGTGGTGTGGAGGGAACCCCTCTCTCTCTCTCTCTCTCTCTCTTGGGTGTGGGCAGGGCTGGCTGGAGGGTACAGGACCTGGCATGAGGAGGAGTTCCAGCAGCGTGACTCAGGTCGGAGCCGGAGGTCAGGGAGGGCACCGCCAGATGTCTTCCAGGCACCGGGGATCACAGTCCACTGCGTTATTCATCTCCATCCACCGGCTTTCCTTTCGGGTACATGTTGCTTCCCCTTTTACGCCTTCTGATCCATCTCCTGTTTTCACCAACTTCTTACGTACTCAGATTTATTCCACCTCTCCTCCCTGTTCCAAGACCCGTTCTTTTCCTCCTTTTCCCCATTCCATCTCTCTCTCTCTCTCTCTCTCTCTCTCTGAGAGAGAGCCTTTGCTTTCCTACCCTTTCCTTATTTTTTTTTTTTAAGGGGACTGCATCTTCTTCAGTAGTATTTTTTAAGGCCAGACCACCTCTCTTGGACCTTGGGGGTCTGTGTATCTGTGCAACTCTCTCTCTCTCTCTCTCTCTCTCTCTCTCTCTCTT
>JAYMFT010147134.1:0-12702 GCA_038088735.1 Panulirus argus
ACGACGGTACGACCCTTTGAGCACGACGGTACGATCCTTGAGCACGACGGTACGAGCCTTGAGCACTACGGTACGACCTACGACTGCCTTTAAAGAACAAGGCCCCGATAGTTAAGGGTCGTACCGTCGTAATCGGCGATCGTACCGTTGTGTCAGTATGTTCCTGTTCTTGACGTGGTGACTTGGTCATGGCTGTGTATTTTATTCCTCTTTGGTGCTGTTGCATCCAAGCTGTTCATGTGTGGAAAAAAAAAATTATACACAGAAATATGCATTGTGAAACCTGACCACATGGCGTATTGATCAATTACGTTTGTGTCCATACTTCACGTACTGTCTCACCTGTATGGTGAGGATAGGACATGGATAACCCTGTTACCTGTATAGTGAAGACGGCCTGGATACTCCCGTTACCTATATAATGTTCATAGGACAGTTAGCGCCCCAGATGACTGGACATTGAACGATCAGCACCTCGGGTAACTGTTTATAAAACAGCCTCTCAGATAACTGGACATTAAACAGTTAGCGCCTTAGATACTGCATATTAATCATTTATCACCGTAGATAACTACATTAAACAGCACCTTAGATAACTGTATAGCACCTCAGATAACTATACGGAACCGTGAACGCCTGAGATAACTACATCAAACGATTAGCACCAGAGATAACCGCATGTTAAGTATTTAACATGAGAAGACTGGAGTGAACAGACACGTGAGATAACTATGTTGAAAACCTGCCTCACATAAACATTCAGCAAACTGAAGAAAGTGTTATAAAGGTGGTCTAAAGAACTGTATATTGAAGACCCCTGGTGACTGTATATTGAAGAGGCTCCTCCAGTCTCAGATCTGACTGTATATCGAACACCCTCCAGGATGACTGTATATCAAAAACAGTTCCTTGATACACCAATTTATCATAGCCCGTAAAGTGGCGACTGATTCATTAACCAAGTGAACTGTATGCTGGAGACAGCTTCCTATCCCTTTGACCTGAATCCTAAGGACGTATACTGGAAGTCCTATTTACCTCTGTGCTGGAGGTTCCTGCGGTACCCCAGTTAACTGTGTAACATACACAGTTCGACTCCTTCCCGAACTGTACGCTGACGACTGTTCCTGAATGCCCACCAGTCAACCGTATGGCCTTGAGAGTTCTTCAGTACCCCAGTTCACCTTGCACTGACATCCTCTGTAACCCCCAGTTAGCTATGAAGAGTTGACTGTATGGAGGGCCTTTATCCCCCTGTTAACTGTTCGAAGGGAGCTCCTAAATATACTGACTTAACTGTTCCTGTAACTGGGTCCACGTAACCATTCCATGAACGACGGAAGAAAAAAATAAATACACTCTTGATTTCGCTTTTTTTGTACACGTGTCGAAAGTTTCGATTTCGGACAAAAGTCCGCGCCGAGGCCAGACCTTAATTGCAATGTGAAGTGGGTTAAGGAGACAGAGAGAAGAGGACAACTTCTTGAAGTGTTTTGGAGAAATTTCAGAATCTGTCTTCTTGAGAGGAGGGGGCAGGTGCAAAGCGTATGGAAATACTGGGAGGCGTAGTGAGGTCCAATGCTTTGCGATGTGTTGACATGCGACACGACCCCGGATGTTACGTGGTGTGACTGACGGCAGGGAGCACACAGGCGGCCTGCTCTCGGGAGCACAGACCAAAGTAACATCTCTGGAAGAGGTAGAGTGAAATCAGCGCTGCTGTGGCGTCGGGCGAGTGGGCCAAGTTGAACGTCTGACGGGGAGAGTTGTTTAGTCGGATTGCCCTGTCTTTTTAACTTGTAACCCCGAACGTTTCCTGATGTGAAAGCAGTCCCGTGTTTAACTTGAGCAGACTCCGAAGAAGAGAAGAGATTTTACGACGCCAGAACTGGACTCCCACTTTCTCAGAAGCAGACTTGGCCATTTGTGTAATGTTGGGTTTACCACAGATGAATTAGATGTTGCGATCATACCGAGCGTGTTCATTGTCTTGAGCGGTGGAATTACAGAACCATCAAAGGAGATGGGAAAGTTGTGGCTGGGGAGGAGGGGGGTTTATAGAGACAGATGGCCAGAAGTTGGATTTTTAAAGGCATTAAACTTAATCATTTTGCTTTTGCCCCGCTGAAGGAACGCAACGGAAATATGAATTTATAGAGAGAGAAGTGAAGAGACATGTAAATTGGGCAGGAGAGGATGGAGCGGATTTTGAAAGAAGTGGAGGAATACAGAGTTAAGCCATCAGCGTGTGAGTGCTTTTGGTTATCTGTTGAAGAAAGGAAATCTCTGATGAAAAGAAAGCTGAGCCTTGGAGACAGGACAGAAAGGTGGAGGACATTGCTGTTGGGAAGGAGAGGATATGATCCATCAGCATTTACGGAGACAGATGAACCAGAGAGGAACCTATGTGGGAGGCAAACCTGGGGAACAGAGACTCCCATGCCACACCCTGTCAGAATCTCTCGATATCTCGAGGGCCGTAACAGAGGATTTCCCCGAACTTTCTGAGGAGACGACCAGACAACAATACGATTGGATAGTTTATTACCTCTGGGCCTCACTTCACGAAAGCCTTAATGATGATAGAAGAGATTCAAGTTGTGTAAGGAAGTGGGAGTTTTGGAGAGTTTCAAAGACTTTGGAAACAGTGGAAGTCAGGGTAACATGACGATAGGTGGAGGGGTTAGAATGGTCAGTCTTTGGGATAGACTGTACTAATGAGTGTTTCCGTAGATGAAGGAAAAATCTGGGTTCGTAAACGCAAGCGGAATAGACGAGCAAGCACAGGTGCAAGTTGAGAAGCACTAGCGTTCTGGACGTGGGAGGGATGCCATCAGGTCCACACTCCTTGATTGTATCCAGAAAGAAGCACCTGATGGGCATAGTAGTAACAGCAGCATCAGAGGATTGAAGACTGTAAGCCACCCAGAATGGAAATGAAGAAAACGAAGAAAAGGAGTTACTTTGGCAGTTGGACAGACAGGAAAAGCGAAGGAAAGACCGTGTGACAGAAGTAGTTAGAGATGCCTTTGGCTAAAGACTTGACTTTCCTATCAGTGGGTGAAGAAACACTGTGCCTTACGCATCACCTGTTTTATGGTGCACGCTCCATACATTGGTCCAGAAGTGCAAGCTTTAGGGAGAGACGGTGTTACCCTCAGGTGTGATGACCTATCCCTAAGGGCGAGGGTAACTTCCGGGTCACCACACCCGAGGTTCTTCCCATCCTCCATGTACACATCGAGGATGGTAACCACCGCACACACACACACACACACATCTCTCTCTCTCTCTCTTCAGACGTTCAGCCAATTATTCTACCCAAATGTCAACATTGACACATCCATTTCCATTCCAATTGGCTCTACGTGCAAACAGAGAGGGTTATTACGGTGCCGGTAGATTCTACAGGGATGAGCAAGGTGTAGCCGGCGGGTAGTAGTGTTTCGTCACGTGTAAACTCGCGTAACGCCTCCCTGGGTCGCTGCGACACTCCGGCTGTAGTGGTGCTCCACCTGCAGTAGGAGGGGTGACGTTCTAAGTGCTCCCTAGCCTCTGATGACCGGGTCATTCTTTTGTTTGCATGCATTCCCTGTCAGCCGCTCTAGTCTCCTTTACGCTGGCCTGGTCCTCTCCAGGCGTCTCACCCATTAGCACAGTAACGTGGGCCTGTGTGTGTGTGTGTGTGTGTCTTTCTTCCTGACCTCTGTGACGCATTCACGGGGCCGTCCAGGGCAGAGCGCATAGGTTCGAATCCTGGTTGCGACAGTCGGTCCACAGTCAACCCAGCTGTTCATCCACACTAGGTGTTGGTCGATTAAATGGGTACCTGGCTCAGGCTAGTATATATATATATATATATATATATATATATATATATATATATATTTATATATATATTAAAGCTTTAATGGGATGGTCTTGATTAGGGCATCAGTTGCCTATACTGTCTCAGCTAACATAGAAAGAAGTGCCTAGCTATGCTCCTTCAACTGTATCAAGAATATACACACCCTTGGGGGGTCGTATGATCATATCGTACAACAGATCATATATTTCATACAGGTCTCTCTGACTCCAAGATCGACCCATTCCACTATACCGAAGACTGCTGCTAAACAGCTCAATAGACTGATTCATATAGACAGCTGATAACTAGACAGCCTGCTCACTGGATGCTCTAGACAGCTTCTCCAGACCACGTATATAGCACACGTTGGAAAGTCAAGTAAGTCGAACTTATATCAACCTTATTTTGGTACGAGAGATGATCGTACGTAGACACTAGTAACGATTTTGATGTGATTCTTGGATGTGTCTGTTGCCCGCTGGTCACTCACGTGATCTGGCGTGGTAGATAATTGAACATCATGACAGTCAACTATATTGTTGACAGTTATTGGAAAACTTGATCACATGTATATCATGTATACCTTGACGTGCTATCTGGCTGTACACTGTATAACTGTGGACATTATAGAGTTCCTTCAACGGTGGTAGCCTGTAGACAGTATAGTTAACTGTCTGTTGTTAACAGTCCCCCGGCTTCCTCTCCAAGCCCCCATATAAACAGGAGTGTAACGGTGCACGTAAGCCGCTGTATATGCCGAGTAAACTGTTCCCTGGGAATAACAGTGGTAACTGGCCAGACGCAGGAAGGAATCGTATTCTCCGGGGCTTTTAATGAGGTGAGTGGCGGAGGAGGAGGAGTGAATACTTGTTATGCTTCTGGGTCAAGAGAGCATTAGGGGGGAAAAAAGTCTCATTTGGCGAGGGGTCCGGGAGACTGAAGAGGATTGTGGCCGGAGGATCCTCCCCCCCACACCTCCGCTACCACTCTGCCCCCGGACTCGGATGCTCTGTAGCTCTTGCGTCTCGCAACCCGCGTTCCGTGTCCCTCCTTGTGTACGTCTGGGCTGTTACGTGCAGCATCTCAGCATGGTCTGGTATCCCACTCACGCCTTGGTTTAAGAAAGAGTTGGGGGAAAAAAAGACTGACCGATAACGCCGCAGGGCCTGGGCGTTAGGGCACCACGTCGTCCTGACCTCTTGAAGTACGAGGGCTCGACCCTTGGGTCAGGTCAAAGGCCATGCCACCAGACTCGGCGGTGCCTGAAGGGCACTACCGCCATGCTCAAGAGGTGAGCAAGTGCTCCCTCTGGGAAGTTTTGCCGTCCTTTGTTCACATAACGAGAGATCTGTTTCGGTGGCGCCTGACGCCGAGGCGTTCCTTTGTCCGTCGCCGTCGAGGTAGTTCGCTCCTGGTCGACGTCGTCGTTGTATTCGTCGCCTCCTGTATGTTGTCGTTGCAGCCGTCGCCCCCTGCCCGTCCTCGTCGCAGCGGTAGTTCGCCTGTCCGTCGTCGTTGCAGTCGTCGTCTTGTGTCCTTGGTCGCTGAAGACGCTGTCTCCCGTCCCATAGTCGGTGTCGCCCTTCCGTCGTCGAGTGGCATTCTGGCTTTCCCTCGAGAGGTGAGGTTCAGGCCAGACGCATCGGGCTGGACTGTTTGCACAGTGGTGTCCTCAGCATCAGGAAAGCCGAGTTGTGCGAGACGCACGGCTCCATCGTGGTGTTTGGGCTGAGTTATATATAAAAAAAAATAGACTTAACACGGAATTGAACTTGGCTCATAACTTTAGAGCGTTTTCCACCTTCGGCCGTGGAACTCAGCACACACGTTTGATATTTGTGACGACAGTACAATATCCACACATTATTGTTTTCATGTTTTCGAAAACATTTCCACTCATTCTTAATTCGATCTTTTCCTGAACGCAATTTCCACGCACCGTACTGAGATGCTTTCGTTATATTTTGGATGTTCTCGAAGCCAGCATATCCACCCGTCCTTATTTCTTCTGTCTCTCGACCATACTCTGCAGGCGACTCAAGTGTTCCCATGTTAACACTACACCTGGTAGTGACAACGCTTAGGTTCTATAAACCCGATGTAGAGCTGCCCCGTGCCCTAGTAGTGCCGGGTGGGTGATGGCGGGGGAGAGAGTTTTGCACTGGTGTTCTCCCGTTTCTTATCCTTGTACCTGTGTGTCATATCTTTAGTCTTCATACACACACACACACACACCACATCTTAGGCCAGGAACCCATTTCATCCACTCGGCCCGAGGATGTGAACAGCTGGGAGTGACTGTGGGGTCGACAGCGGCGCCCAGGAATCGATCCCCGGCGGGAACCTTGCGTCAGTCGTGGTCAGCGACGTTTGCCATATGCCACGGGAGCCCGTCTGTGTGTTACTGTTTCCGTGTTACAAGGGGAGAGAGAGTTTCGGCCCCGTCTCTTAACCTTGTGCCATGTGTGTACACAGAAGCCTGCAGTGAGTGACGGCGGTAACACCCAGCGTTTCTTCCACAGACATAAACCTAATTTATGTTTGTTCTTCAGCCGTCAGGGACTTATCTTTTTCATCCTCCAGTCATGCTATCAGTAACGGGTCTTGCAACACAGGGTAGAAACGGGTCTTGTAACAGTGTAGTAACGAATCTTGTAACACAGTGTAGTAAGGGATCTTGTAACACAGTGTAGTAACGGGTCTTGTAACACACTGTAGTAACGGGTCTTGTAACACAGTGTAGTAACGGGTCTTGTAACACACTAGTAACGGGTCTTGTAACACAGTGTAGTAAGGGATCTTGTAACACAGTGTAATAACGGGTCATGTAAGACAGTGTAGTAACGGGTCTTGTAACACAGTGTAGTAACGGGTCTTGTAACACAGTGTAGTAACGGGTCTTGTATCACAGTGTAGTAACGGGTCTTGTAACACAGTGTAGTAAAGCGTCTTGTATCACAGTGTAGTAACGGATCTTGTAACACAGTGTAGAAACGGGTCTTGTAACACAGTGTAGTAACGGGTCTTGCAACACAGGGTAGTAACGGGTCTTGTAACAGTGTAGTAACGAATCTTGTAACACAGTGTAGTAAGGGATCTTGTAACACAGTGTAGTAACGGATCTTGTAACACTGTAGTAACGGGTCTTGTAACACAGTGTAGTAACGGGTCTTGAATCACAGTGTAGTAACGGATCTTGTAACACAGTGTAGAAACGGGTCTTGTAACAGTGTAGTAAGGGATCTTGTAACACAGTGTAGTAACGGATCTTGTAACACAGTGTAGAAACGGGTCTTGTAACACAGTGTAGTAAGGGATCTTGTAACACAGTGTAATAACGGGTCTTGTAAGACAGTGTAGTAACGGGTCTTGTAACACAGTGTAGTTAAAGGTCTTGTATCACAGTGTAGTAACGGATCTTGTAACACAGTGTAGTAACGGGTCTTGTAACACAGTGTAGTAACGGGTCTTGTAACAGTGTAGTAACGGGTCTTGTAACAGTGTAGTAACTGGCCTTGTAACACAGTGTAGTAACGGATCCTGTAACACAGTGTAGTAACGGGTCTTGTAACACAGTGTAGTAACGGGTCTTGTAACAGTGTAGTAACGGGCCTTGTAACACAGTGTAGTCACGGGTCTTGTAACACAGTGTACAGATATTTTTGTCATTTGCTATGGTTACCACTTACCCCTTGGCTCAGGGCAATGGTCTGCAGTAATCATGTCCCGTGGGCAGTGTCCAGCGAAGGCAAAGCAGTGATTGGCTGGCGTCCAGTGACCAATGGCTCCCGCGACCCCTGCTACGCATTTGACTCGTACGCAATCCCTTTGACAGGTGATAAACATTGTTAACCAGCTGTGTTGACACGACCGGCCCATGGCTCCGGCTCTGTTGTTGTCATACCCAGTTAATTAAGTATTCAATAACGCGTTGTTTTTCATACTTACATTGTGACCAGAGTACAGAGGACGTTAAAGGGTATAGGTGGTTGAGAGAGAGAGAGAGCCAGCCAGTCAGAGCTGATGGTGGTAACTGCCAACTATCTCCCCTCTATCTCCTGCCTGTTACAGTGATATTAGGATTTTCGCTCCCCAATTTACGGCAGGATTCGCTGGGATATCCTCCCAGTGCCATCCGCGGAGTCCCGCCGACCCTAGGATCTTCGCCCTCGTCTCCGTGTTAGGGGTCGAGGAGGTGTCCGAGTTTTACCAGTTTGACTTGTGCCGTGATGACTGTGTTGAGAGCTCCGTGTGTCTCCCTCCGCACCGCAGTGTTTGGCAGGATATTATTTGGTTCTGCCGTCGGGGCGAAGTCGAGTCGCGTCTTCCTCAGTGGCTTCGTGTTGGGCGGGGGGAGAGATTGTGTCCATAGTCTACTGAAGATGACTTTCGTAACTTGCCTCGTAAGTTGAGGGAATTCTTATTTCACTCCCGTTAACTCATGCTGCAGTGGAGACGACGCAGGTGTGTGTGTGTGTGTGTGTGTGTCTCAAAAGTAGTAGCACTTGAGAACGCTGGCTTACCCAATCTGGCAGCAGCCAGGGCCCAGCCCGGGCTGTGGGGTTGAAGAAATCCCAAAGATTCGACCAGGTGCACGTCTGGTTACAGTGAGTTACAGTAGTACTTCCCCGTGGCTGTATTTACCTGTGTTTTTGTCTAGGATTCCTCGGCAGTTTATTTCCTTTTTGCGACTATTGTAGAATTTATTAAATTCCTCTCCAAGGTTGCATGACGGAGTGTATTGGATTTCTGTCGATGGTCTGTTACTTTTTAACGTACTGGGTTTATGGGGGTGGTCTCTGTGCGTGTCGATGGGTCTGATATTTGTGCCTGTATTTCAAGGGTTTAGTGTTTATCGAGAGGAGCGGCGTGGGCGCGCCACCCAGCACTCCTTTGTCTTGCTGTTAGCGCCACGGTATGTTGGCCTGACCTTTGACCTGACCGTTGAGGGTCAGGCAGTCTTAGCCAGATGTCGGAACGTCATTCATGCCCAGGGCGTCGTGGCCATCTTGCTCGAGGAATACGACTCTCTCCACACACTCACTCACAGACACACACACACACGTAGGCCCTAGCCTGATGGCGTGTTGGGTGGTGAGATTCGGGAGAATATGTGCCATAGAAGAAGGCCCAGATGTGTGTGCGTGTCCCCCGAGCACACACGGCTCCCAGCACAGTCATCTGTTAACAAAATGATTGACACTTTATCAGTACAAGACACCACCATCTAGCAAGACACCTCAACTTCTTGGCCTCTCACATCTCCTTGAAATGAACTTTGTCTTTTCTTTTCTTTTTTCGGAAGACCTGATGTGACGTAGAAAATATGGCGAGGATTGGGAGACGTGGAGTGGATGATTCTTATCATCATTGGTCCGGTGGCTTAATCCTGTGACCCCGAGATGCCAAGGGCATCAGTACCCGAGGGTCGAGCTGGCGTCCTGAGGAGGGCTCGCACCGTCGTGGTCATGGGGGCCAGGGGCAGAGGGGCATCGCGTGTGGCCCTTGTGACTGGTGGGTGCACGCCCTCTCCATCGGCCGGTGGTGAGTACAGCGCATCGGAATCGGTGTTACATATACGTACAGTCGTGAATTACTGTACTACTGATGCCGAAGTGGGTTACGGAGGGGCTGTAGGATGAAAGTCGGGCATTCGATCACACACACACACACGCACACACACGCACGCACGCACGCGCGCGTTCGCGCAGGGAAAGCCTAGAGGCCAAACGTGTACCCATCACGGAAGAGATAAGAGCGACGGGCGACCTGGTCACAGCCTTCAGATGTTAGAACTGCGTTGTTTGATAACGCAGGGAGTTAGCAGGTCTTCGAGAGATGTGGGGATGGAACAACCAGAGGACATAGCGAAGTGTTAGGGAAGAAAATCTTCAAGAAAATTTGAAATCTTTAGATTTTTAAGAAATTTTGAAATCTTTAAAATCATTAAAGAAACCTGGAATCATCAAGTCTTTAAGAAAAAGTATTTTCAAAACTTTACGAATATCCTAAATCTTTAAGGGAACCTGAAATCTTTAAATCTTTAAGCATATCTGAAATCTTTAAGGAAAATGGCATTTTTAAGTCTTTAAGAAAGTCTGAAGTCATAGATATATAAGAGAAAATATAAGATCTTTAGATTTTAAAGGAAAAAAAGAAAAACATTGTGAGTAGTGCAGGAATGGGAGAAACTGAATGCGGACGTGATAGATGTAGACTTGGGAGGACATGGGAAGGAGAGAGAACAGGAGACCTTTTGGTTCATACTGATGACATGAGAAGGAGAGATAACAGCGGACCTGATGGTCCACAAAGAGGTTATCTGCTGTGGTGTCTTTGAGACAGTGGGAGACGCAGGGGAGCAAAACAGAAGGCAACCATACAGAGGTTTGGAAGGTTGTAGAACTCCTGGTCTTACAGTACAAATTGGTAATTAAACACACACACACACACACACACACACACACACACCATTAAAAAGCACAGAAATATCAGATGGAAGGATAAATCTTGAACCAACTCTTGAGGTGTGTAAGATACTTGAAAGGTCTGTATTTCGTTCCAGACACTAAGGCCTTCTTCAGGAGGCAGGCAAGAAAATTGAATAAAAAAGAAATTCAGGTGTTTTCACATGAGCTGATATATGGGCTGGGGTAAGGTGTTGTTCGCCTGAGATAAATATCTTGGTGACAGGCAGCGCGATGGGGTCTGGAGCCCACTAACCTTGGGAGAAATCAATATTGAGTAATGAATATAGATTCCAAGGTGTTACCGGACTCTGCCTGCTTGAGGTTACACTGCATGTGAAGAATCGCCCTATATCATTGAGAGTACAGTCTCGTCAAAGGACTCAGTCCAAAGGCGTCAGTCATTTCCCTGCCACTGGAAGTAGCGCAGCCGTGGAGCTGCAGGAGCTCCTGGAGAAGAGGTCCTGGGGCAGTTGCGGATGAAGAGATAAAAGGTTTCTCTTTTGAATGTACAAATTGATTCGTGTAAAACCTGATTAAAAATAGTGGAGTTTTCTTGGGCCTTTTAAAATCCGTCCCTTTACTCGAAGCTTGCCTCTAGCAAGGCCGGCAAAGATGGCAAGGGAAGGGGTGCTGGTGGTGGCCTGGAGGTTCCTCGTCTCCTCCTGGAGTGGTGGTTCCTCTCCTCTCGCGTTAGGATATCTCAGGGAAGGAGGCAGCAGTGCTGCTGCTGCTACTGCTGCTGCCCTGGCCTCTGGGTAGGTAGAGAAGAGTACGGAGGGATGGAAGTGGTGGTGGACCTCCTCCTCCTCTTCCAATCCCCCTTGCAATTTGGTACATTTTAAAACGTGATTAAAAACAGCGGAGTTTTCGTGGCCATATCTCTAACTGCTTTCTTGTGTTTAATGACACTTGAGTCCGAGTTGCGACTAGTATAGCCAAGCAGTATTATACACCACAAGGTTACCGTCTTGGGCTCTGCGTTGGTATACACTGGTACGATTTTTATCATATGTGTGTATTTCAGAAATTTCAACAAGTGCGTTAGGACTTCTTGTATGATAATTTCAACTTTTTTTGTTTCTCCCCTGTGCTGAATACTCTTGAATCTTTCCCTGTTTAGCATTACAAAAGCCCGATTTAACGCTTCGCACAAGGACCAGTCTGGGGTATGCCAGCTCGAGCGGGCGTTTTGCTAGGTCTGTTTCGTAACCCAAAATGTTGTGGGCTACGTAGCCTCGTGGGTCGGTGAGCGTGAAGCCGAGGCGGTGGGCTTTGATTGGTTCTGGAAGGTTAATGAAAATTTAAAGATAACGACCCACCTGAAGAGGGGCTTTGGGTCTCGGTGTCTGGACCGAAATATGCTGAGCTCCAACCTCTCTCTCTCTCTCTCTATCCTCTCATGTCTTTCCCAATAATTATGACCTGTCACAATTTTAAAAGACAGGTTTCTCACTTCCTCCAAAGTGCATGAATACTTTCCTTTGTTCTTTTCTTCCTTTCATTAACCTCTATATATTTCAACCAAGGCACTGCTCTGAGGACTTCAGTCCGTGACCGCAGATTCCAACGTACAAGAAAAGAATGTAACGTATTGAGGTGCAACGGGGGATGAGGCATGATGGCTTGACTAACTGAACTGGGAGGTCTTGCAGGAAGTGGGGTGCCCTAGGCACCTGGGAGTGGACGTCACAGCAAATGAAATCAGGGAGACTGATGCGCGTTATAGGGTGTGAAAGAGGGACAAGGATCTGTGTGCATCCAGGAGCACGTTGAGGGAGAGTCCAGTGTCTAGTACTGAAGGCACTGCTGTTGAATGCAAAGAAAGGAAGACGACGAAGAGTTGGAAGTGAAATGCCTGAGGGCATGTGCTTTAAGGCGCGGCATTAAGCAAAGTCTGATTGAGAGAGCTGATCCGATTGTGCTAAAATGGTTCAGACATGTGGAGAGGGTGAGCGAAGACGGAATGAGTAAGAGGATCTACGTGTCATAAGTTGAGGAAGAAACGGGGAGGGAGACAGTGCGAAAATATGTGGATAGATTGAAGTAAGCTGTGGGGTATCGGGGCCTGAACTTTTAGGAAGGTTAGAAGCATGCATGGGATAGAAGGAATTTGATCGAAGTGGCATATGGGGGGCGACGTGAAGTCAGTAATCTGAACCTGGGCGTATGAAGTGGTCAAAGTAAACCATAGAACAGTGGCAAGGTTTAGCTGTGGATAACATGCTTTGATTACCGTACAATACTCGTATTTATGAGAGTTGGAGAGTGGATGATGCTGTTTGTATATTCTAGACGCTACTTTGCTAAGGAGTGAGGATATATATATATATATATATATATATATATATATATATATATATATATATATATATATATATATAT
>JAYMFT010147145.1:0-12702 GCA_038088735.1 Panulirus argus
ATATATATATCGCAATTAGTATAAAACATTACCACCAGCATAATCATTTCGTGAATCAATAAAACAGGAATGAAAACACACACACTTGATAATTTTGTCTTTCGAAATTCCATTCATAATGCATCATATAAAGGGAAAAGAAAGAAATCTATTACTCTTAGTCTCCTTTCACATTCTGAACCATGATCAAAACATGGGGAAATAACACACACACACACACACACACACACACACACACACACACACACACACACACGCACTCACGTGTGTGTGTGTGTGTGTGTGGGAGTATTTGTCCTCTTCTAATTAATGCATACACGTAATGAAGGCACGTTGATTGATGACTCCCTCACAAGTCCGCGTAAATTGGTGACTGGGGGTCAGCTGTTCTAGTTTCTCTGTTTCCTCTCGTCAACATCATCAATCACTCTCCTCACTGCCTATTGATGTCACCTGCTAATTTGTGAGCTGTGAGTGAGTCCTATCTGGCGTCTCCCGGTAATTTGCGAGCTTGTGAGTCCACCCTTTTGCAGTCTCTGTCATGTTTCCTCTCCAGCCCTCTCTCATTATCGATAGGGAGAGAGAGAGAGAGAGAGAGAGAGAGAGAGAGAGAGAGAGAGAGTTGGACAAACAGACAGAAAGACTTCGGTGCCAAGTCTTGAGACGTGGCATGTGAAACGCTTAGATATTGGCACGTGATTTGATTGGAAATGACGAGCGAAAACGAAGGAGATGACACGTGGCAAAAGGACGTGAGATATGACAAGCGAGGTATTCAGGTGCGAAATGCCGACATATGGCAAATAAAGTGTCGCAATAACACACCCCGCGTGTTGAATTATGCAAGGAGAAATCCTGAGGTATGGCAAAGCGTAACGACGAGGTTGGAACGGTGGAACGTAACGAGAAGTCCCATGAAATATGACGGGTAGGGTCTCTGAGTTGCGGCAAGTCTTGGACGCATGACAGGAAATTTCTATGCCACACTTTTTTTACCAGATATGCCAAGTGACGTACTGAGATGGGGCAAAAGTGGAAATAGATAGATACGGCAAAGAAAATGTCAAGATGCAGGAAGTAAAATATTGAGATTTAGACAAGCAAATATTATCCGATATGGCAAAAAATAAAAAAATGCGGTCTTAAGTCAAAGGAAATGATGAACTAAGAGCAAATTGATTGCCTTTTAAGATACGGCAAAGCGGCATCCAGCCGATGGCGTGTTGTGGCAAGCAGCATTCGATCGGTGGTGTTTACGATGCATTCTGAATCACGGGAGAGTACGGTACTGCAACGGGGGAGAGAGGCCGATCGCTCTTCGGTAAACAACGCAGGAAAATGAAATTACGCGCTCCGTGACCAAGCGCGGTACGGGATACAGTAGCTCTTAAGTCGTGTGTGACAGAGAGAGAGAGAGAGAGAGAGAGAGAGAGTTAGCTCTGGACTTTTATAAGTGAACTATGAGGGGAAAAATATCACACGGCCAGAAAACTCTTATTACCCAGTTGTTCACCTCGACACATAATTAGCGTTTGTGGCACGAACAATCTTGACTGCTCAGACCTTGTTTACTAACATACAAGAGCCAATTTGGACAGCAATTATCGAACAACATAGAGCTTTTTTTTAGAGAGAGAGAGAGAGAGAGAGAGCTGAAAGATGCATCCAAAAGTGGACCACGAAACTCATGCTTATCAGAACCCAAAATTGACTCAATCATACTCACCAAAGTTTTCGTATTACCGACCCATCGCGACAGGGAGGTCAGGTCAAGTTAGGTCACCTGATACCCGAAATTGGTACTTCCTTCCACGCGACAGTGAGCTTTATATATCTGAGTCCATACGTGTTTTGTCTATTTAATCACTATTGCGTCGGAGACACCACTCGTTATCCTAGTAAATCGATTACGTTCCAGTTTTTATGTTTCTCTTCCACCGTCCTTTTTCCGAGAGAGTCTCCGATGTCTAAACTCGGCATCACCTTCTTCAGGAGGAAGAAGACCCCACTCTCCCAGTGGGTACCAGCAAGCAAAAACAAAATAATAAATCACTGATTGTCTGAGAAAAAAAAAAGAATATATATATATGCACTTTTGGTAAAACTTTCGTATCGTTGACGAGGTTTAGAGAGAGGGGCTCTTATGTTTCCTCCTCCTCCTCCTCCTCCTTCTTCTTCTTCTTCTCCTCCTCCCGCACCATCAGTAGATATAACGTAGCCATGGGATGAAGGAGCGGTGTGTGTGTGTGTACAGAGCGAGAGGAGAGAGAGAGAGAGGGCGTTTGTCGTCGTCGTCCTCCTCCTCCTCCTCCTTCGGCAGCGCCTACTACGGTCGTGAGGGCGAGGCACGAGAGAGGGAAAGAGAGTGAGAGAGAGAGAGCGCGAGAGCCAGGGGCGGCGCCTCCGTCCGTCGAAGCTCCGGCGGGACTGAGCTGTGAGTGGTTCTCACTGGCTTATGTACGCGTCAGTGCCAACCCGACCCGACCCGACCCCCTCCACATGCGTCCTGTGCCACCCTCACGGGTGCCGCCACACTCACCCCCCTCTTTCCTCCATCCCCTTCCCTCCCTCCCTTCCCTTCCCCTTACATCCTAGTCATGCTGACCCCTGGGTCATGCCTTGCTGCTGCTGGGGTCATTTGTGACTCGTTCTGGGTCATGGGCGACTGAGACAATGTCCCTCGCACCCGCTGTGTCAGCGACAAGAACACCAACAAAATCACCAACAACAGCAACAACAACACCAACAAAGCACATCGCAAACTTCAACAACATCCCCATCACCACCAACAACAACAACGACAACAGCAATAACAAAAGCGCCGACATCTCCAACAACATCACCCACATCACCAGCACCAACAATATTGGCTCCCCGGTCATTTCACTTCCGTAATAAGGACATTAACTTCGCTATTAAGCTTTGTGTTATTTAGCCTATTAAAATGATAATCGTGTAATATGATTCTTATCCTTTCGTTTTTATTTTCCACTGTGTGTGTGTGTGTGTGTGTTGTGTGTGTGTGTGTGTGTGAGCGCTTGTATATATCTTTCTTTTTCTGTCATAAATTTCACCTCCCATCACCCCCAGAACTCCGTGGCGCCTCTCATCCATGGCTACAAAGGCGGACGGCGTCTGTCCCACAGGGGGCAACCAGCTGTGCCGCAGAGGGCCTACCTACCAGCCGTATCGCACGGAGCCACTAGCTGTGGCACCTGCCATTCTCTGGCACACGAGGCAGGACACTACTGGCCCTCTGTGGGTCACGCTGAAAAGATAGATGAGACATCTCTCTCTCTCTCTCTCTCTCTCTCTCTGTTAACGTCCTCAGCACTCCGTTGTGAAGGTAATCTGTGTGTGTGTGTGTGTGTGCAGCAGAGTGAAAGTTACACACGTAAAGAGAGAAGAAGATATAGCTTCCAGGGACGACGTCTGTATCTCTCTCGGGTCGTTCCAGCTTCAACGACATCTGGAAGGCAGGCTGGAGCGTGGGGTATCGGCCTTTTGATGACCAGCTGACGGCACGCACGAAAAGCGCCCTTCTGTTCCTCTCCTCGCCTTTTGGTCTCTCTCTCTCTCTCTCTCTCTCTCTCTCTCTCTCTCTCTCTCTCTCTCTCTTTATATCCCCCCTTTCTATAATTTCCCCATTTCCTTACTTTTTTACGCCAGTTCTTGGTGTTACTCAAACTACTGTACTTGATTTGCTGAGTTATGTATTCATATTCTATTTATATATCTTACTTCATCGCCGTTTCCCGCGTCAGCGAGGTTAGCGCCAGGAAACACGAGAAAAGGCCACATCCGCTCACACTCAGTCTCTAGCTCTCATTATATACATTTATGATCTGACCTCGTGAAAATATAAGGCAATTTAGTAAGCAACGTAAATCTCAACAGTCAAACTACACATTGTTCTGAGGGGGAATGACATCATTGTTTGCTCTGGGAAAACCGATGTTTACACCTGGCTGTTTGTTTTGTACAAAGGCTCTTTACCCCCCTCACGCAGAGGGTCGTATACACCGGCGTTTTATATTGAGATTTTGGCCCTTACGGTGTCGAGTGGATTTTCATCCTTTTCATCACTCAGGTTAACTGCCAAATAGTCCACATAGCCTCCTTCATTAGCTGTGTAACTGGTGGTTATAGGTGTAGGGTGTCAGCTAATGAGAAGGGGGGCGTGACTCTCTCTCTCTCTCTCTCTCTCTCACACAAACACACACGGACACAAATCAGGCAAATGGGCCCCTCTTATACCGGTCTCAGAGCTGGCTAATCCTCACGTTCTCCGGGGCCCACAACAATTAACCCGGGCTTGAGTGACTACAGACACACAAGTAACAAGGGACAGCGAGGCGTTAACGCCTCTACAACCGCCTCATTTAGTGGGGGGGGGGGGAGGTCTTAAGCGCGACTGTAAAGAGTTGAGATACGATGTTGTAAAGCGAGAAGATAATCCCTGGCCTGGCAACTGGAGGAGAAGAAGAGAGGAGGTGGAGTGGGACGTATAGAACATGGGATGCGGGCGCCTGAGGGAAATTAAGGACCGGAGAAAATACAGGGGTGACTATTACAAAAAAAAAAAAAAATTTAATTAAGAGACTAATTATCAAACGTGTCTTTTAATTAGCTGGATTACTAGGAGAGGATTCCCGCACACGCTACGTGTCTGGAAGTGGGAGAAAGAATGATATAAAAAGGGAATTAATCTAACGAGAGTACGATACCATGGCGTGAGATCTCGATCAGTCGCTTTACCTCCGGTACACGAAGGCATTTTGCGTCTTGTGTTACAATGTCTTTAATAATCTCAGACTCTTTTCTTTTACGTGACCTTGTCTGCCACATACCGTGTCATTAGGAGAACCACCGCCGCTTTAATTAAGAAATTGTATTAATTTGCCTTGGCGTTATTTCAAAAGGTCTCAAATAAAGTGCCTTTTATACTACACTGTTGAGTATAGCGCGGTTTTGTATTAAGTCTTATACCGTAGTATCTTACCTATGTTAACAAACAAGTGAAATAGTCCCTTTATATTTTGGGAATCACACGAATACTTATGCGATTAAAAAATGCACTACATATTTGTTTTACTATACTTATCGTTGTGTGCGTGGAGAAAGATTTGCATCGCCCTTCCTTTCGATGGCTGATGGGGAATGACAGTTTAATTCGGGTAAAATTTTGACTCGTCGCGCCACAAGGATCAACCAAACTCGAAAATGCTCAGTGAAATTTAAATTAAAAAAATAAAGTCTTATAACACTGATTCACACCATAATACCAGACGGTACTATTCATCTAATATCGTTACAAGCAACAGTACCACTCCGTATCAGTACACTGCAACAACAAAAATTTTCCTCATGGACCCTAAAGGCGGTTGGATTCAATCCGCGAACGCCTACCAGAACACAACAAAGAAGTCGCAATAATCCCCTCCGACTGTGTAGGTGTGTTATCGTTTTTTCCATGGGAACCATCCGTGTTTGCAGGGTCGTTTAATGTTTTTTTCTTTTTTTTTTCACGGCATTTACAGGTCATATTCCACTGTGGCTCATACTATGAGCTGCTATTTGCTAGTGTTAGAATGTTTATAGGCAAAATCTCTTTGGGGGGTAAATAGCTGCCATTAAAGTTAATGCAGCTCGAATTAGCCCCTCGCGTCGGAGAATGGGAAGGTGGTACCCATTACCCCCGAGGTTTCTGTGTTGTATGTAAATTTGGCGAAAAATCTGAACAAGCCTTTGGACTCTAGACGAAATTATTAGGGCCTTGGGGGGTCGACCGTGCGACCCTGGAACACGACGGCGCGACTCGACCCTTTGGGCATGACGGCGGCGTCTTTGACCACCTATCTTTAAAGGGGCAGGTCAAAGGTCAATTCCAGGAGGCAGGAGCCTCGACCAGCACAACACCACCTCTTGACGTAACCAAGAAAATGAACGATGTTTTCTTCCGCAACCTGTGTGTACCTGCCGCCCAAGCCTTCTCCAGGAAATTCCAGTAATTCGCGCGCGCGCGTGTGTGTGTGTGTGTGTGTGTGTGTCTGGGGGTCTTAAAATAACGTCAAGGTGTCAACTGGAACGCGAGGAAAAAAAGAGACAAGGTAAAGCTTAACTGGTGTCGTGACGCACTGGGGAAGAAAGGGACTTGGGGTACATTTACCACGACAGGCGATAATTACGTGGTATCATACCGGAGTGACAGCCTTTTGAAAGCTTTGTGTTACGGTGAGGGAAAACACTGTCTACGTCTACCGTGTCGCTGGTAAGGCTAAGTACCTGCTCGTTGGTTTACCAATCACCAGACATAATAATTATGAGGAGAAGAGTAACAAGAAAAAGTGGCTACTTTGCATCATCTACTCAGCCCAAAGTCAAACGGTGTATACGAACTGTCATCAAGGTTATCACAAGACACTGACACCATAGGAAAATGACCCTTAATGAATCACAAAGAACGCCACACCCCGCTCCCCCCCCCCTCTCTGCCTTTGTCTAAACTGACGACAAATCGACCTCCTAATTGCCTCGTCAAACAATCTTTTTAATTCCTGGCATGAAAATATGCCAACCAAACGTCTCACGGACATTGCAAATTACCTGCCACTTTTACGTCAGAGATGATGACAGTGAGGTGACGCGTGACTCGAGAGAGAGAGAGAGAGAGAGAGAGAAAGAGAGAGATGGGGGAGGGGAGGTCACAATTGCCTGTGGACAGGGAGCAAAACGCACGTGGACTCGCGACAGTCTCCTGTGTCATGAAATTCATGACAGTTCGTGACACTGAGGCAGACTCTGCTCTTTATACCTGTCATTTACATCATGTATCTTTTAGTTTTTCTTTGATAGTATTTTATTCATACTTTTTGTGGAATTTTAGTTTAATACAACATGAAAATAGAATGATATATAAACATGTATGCATACAGAATGGAATAATTATAAACGAGAGTATATATCTTATTATTCATATATGTATTGGTATGCACATACACTGATCATAATAAATACATGTGTATACCAATACATAAAGGCATATATATATATATATATATATATATATATATATATATATATATATATATACTAAGGTATACACTCGTTTGTCAATAACCTCTGGCGGGATGCGAGTCTAACATCTCTTTAATTCGTATCTAACGATGTTGATCGCTTATACTCTGGAGGCTTATGGCTGTTGCAACGAGCAAATCCTCGCGAGTCTCCTCCAGAATCCACCTCGACACAACTGAATGCCAACAACTACTGCTCCATCTGCATAACGTTTTATGTGCCTCTTTGGTTTCAGTATATATGTTTCGTTATAAGACTATTATACACGACATTTCCTCCGTCGGTGCATAAGGCTCCATCACACACACACACTCTTGTTCTCTCAGTATAAGCCTCTGTTGCGCTCATAAAGCCTCGCGCGCTTCCAGGCACTAACAGCGTTTGTTAATGCATATTACTACGCGTTTTAGAGGGATCTTTGACCATCACCTTTGTCGCCGATTTTTTTAAGCCAGACCCCCGCTCTTACTACTGCTGCCGCTGCTCTCCCTCAGGGCTCTCAATTAAGGCAGAATGCATTGTCAAGGGGCCCCCTCAGGGACGCCATAATCAGGGCAACGTACACTGTCAAGGTTGTTCGTTAAAAGGACTCTCTCTCTCTCTCTCTCTCTTTGTCTCTCTCTCTCTCTCTCTGAAAAGCCCAATGTTCGCATAATGCTTTAGGAAACCTAGTTACCTTCCGAGTTCCCCCTCTCCCCCTCCCCCTGGCGTAGTCGGCCACGTGCAAGTCTTGCGTCTCATCACTTACTATTTCCCTTAATCAGGTGATAGGCAGGAGGTAGGCGATGGCCTGAATGAGTAATTGCATGAAGGGATTCAACATAATTAATAAGATCTTTGCCGGGGGGATGGGAGGTTGACGGTGGATGATTAACTTAATTACCCCCCCTTGATTACGGGGTTACGACGTCCTGACACGTGCGGTGATGATGGCGCGACATTTTGACCTGACCTGTAAAGGATAGGTCAAAGGTGACGCCGTCGTGCTCAAGGGTCGTACCGTCGTGTTCAAGAGTCGTGCAGTCGTGTTCAAGGGTCGTGCAGTCGTGTTCAAGGGTCGTGCAGTCGTGTTCAAGGGTCGTGCAGTCGTGTTCAAGGGTCGTACCATCGTTCACAAGAGTCTAACGTAATCTGCTCCTACAAATATACTCTATTCCTCGCTCTCATGATCACTTTAAAATACCATTTATCCACTTCATTGATTTTTTTCTGAATTATATCTTTTATTTTCATTTATGATCACACCTTCCAATTCAATCTCTTGTTTCCACATTTTCTATACTTTCCGCATTTCCTCTTTTACACCGATTTCTCTCTTCTCACATCTACTCACAGGCAGTTCACCCGCACCTTCCCGTACGACCATCCTTATTACCAGGATTGCCTAAACGCCTGTTCCTTAGCAACGTTTATCACCGACTTTTTCTCTGGGTAAAATCCAGTGAGCAAGAAGAAAAGAGGCCACAACCCTTTCCCTTCTTTGGACATGGTATGGGGGGAGGGGTAATCTACCCCCTCCCCCCCATAACTCTCGCTGAGGCTTTATATAAATCTCTCTTATCGCTGCTCTTCTGGGGCGTTCTTTCCGTCATTTCTTGCGCGATAAAAGATCAGCTCTAATCATTGCAGTTCTCCCCCCCCCCCTCAGCCATTCTGGATCTGATACTGTCAATAATTCTTTCTGGAGTGAGAGAGAAAAAAAGAGATGGTGGAGAGAGAGAGAGAGAGAGAGAGAGAGAGAGAGAGAGAGAGAGGCGAAAAGGGGGATTTATTCCCTCACATTCTAATCCCACTTCCTCCTCATTACTTCACTTGATCATCCTTAGCCAACCACCTCATAAATCGAGTCATTTACCTCGTTCATTACTCCACCTCCTTAATTACCCTACCCAACCCCCTCTCTCAGCAGTCTGATCTACTTTATCACTGCCCCATTCTACCTCATTTGCTTCGCCATTATCTACTCCACTCATAAAGACAAATGAGAGATCTGCCTCGTTTCCTCATCTGTATATGCGGGCAGCTGGGAGACCCTCATCGTGGGAAGAGCAAACTGATGACATTAATCAATGTTAATTTCTAATTGATAATTAATCAATATTTGGTCTTCCTTCGGAAGAACTTCAAACCTTCACTCACATCTCAGCCACCTCCCCCCACTTTCCCTGCCACCCCCTCCACTCACACATTCGCCTCACAGGCCACAAGCTCATAATCTGTCCTCATAAAACGTACCGAAACATATGTAATATATATATATCAGCGATTACATGCCTCGCTGGAATATATATATCTGATTCATATAACTTATAATTCACTATTTCAGTTGCTCATTCGTAGACAGAATGCGAAACACTCATTGTTTTTTTCGGATATTTCAGCAGCAATGCCACTTAGAGCAAGGACCACTGACAGAATCTTAAATATATTGAATACTAAGAGGACAAATATCGGATATTCTATGCACCTCGAGAGAAAATATTGCTTTTCGATCTTTTGGTGCGCTATGTATTTTGGGATTGTTGATATGAGAGGGGCTGAGCCCGCCCCCAGAAGTGTGACAGAATGTCGTTTGATATTGAATATAAATTGTTTCTAATGGGGCGAGCGTAATAGACAATGTTACCGACGTCATGGATACGAGCCATAAATTGCGAACAGGCTTCAGTGCTGCGTTAGACTGTGAATAAAGGGGTAAAAGATGAGATGGTGTTGTGAGGAAAAAAATAAATGGAGTAAATGATGCACTTGTATACATACACACAAACAGACACACACATGAACATAAATACTCTTGCATAAACAAACACATATATGCAAATGCGCGCTCTCTCTCTCTCTCTTGCCCAAACAAACACGCACACACAAATAAACGCAAACACACACACACACACACACACATAAACGCACACACACACACACACACGACCAAAACACTTCTTCCCCCAAATCATCCATTAGCCAGACGTGAAATCTTCAGGAAGTTTGGCCCGACGACGAAGACACAAACACTAGTCTTGGGGGTTGTGGGGGTGGGGGTTGGTGGGGTGGGTGGGAAGGGTGGGGTTGGGCGGGGTGGTACCGACTGACGCCTGGCGTTATGCAAACCTCAAGCGAAAAGTTATGAATGATGGCTTCTCGCCGACGTCCCGAACGTGTACAATACATGTTAAGGAGAATGACCACTCCCGGGGTCTCATCTGTCACATGGGAAATCCTCCCACACGTTTGCAGTGCGATACGATTGAATCCATTTTGCTCGAGCATGGATATTGCATGAGACATATTATGGAATCTTTTCCTTCAGCAGATTCTCTCACATTTAACTTAGATGAGAGGAATTAGTTCGTGATATAGCAGAATAAGAGAGAGAGAGAGAGAGAGAGAGAGAGAGAGAGAGAGAGAGAGAGAGAGAGATGAACACAGTCGGTAAATGAGAAATATGGATGCGAAAAGTGGGTAAGGTCATAAAATGAGACATTGCCAAGGGTCAGATTTGTTGACAGAGTCGTAAGGGAGACGACACCAGCTATTTCCTAATCATATAACGAAGCCGTTTGTATTCAGTTGCCGACGTCATCCCCTCTGAAGTCTCCTCAGGCGTTTATCAATTACAGGACAAAGAGTGATTAAAGAAAAGGGGGAGGGGGGGGGAAGCTTTTTGCGGCTGTTAATGACTCAGGGCGACGGTGACCTCGCTTGGCCTCATCGGTGGCTCGTGAGAAACAAAAAGTTCAGGGAGGTGTGTGTGTCATAGACTTCACATCTCTCTCTCTCTCTCTCCCTCCCTTTCTCTTGCCCAAGACCGCATCACATGCCACAGTTCAGCCCGCTAGCAGCGCGTCATCTCGCATCCAACCGCCTACCTTACACCACGACGCTCCCGTTCATTCTATTCCGCGCACGCCTCTCACCCCCCTGAATGTTCAGGCCCCGATACCCTCGCCCTCCCCCCCTCCAAAGCCTCCTTTCAGTAGGCCCTTTCACCTCCCTATCTGTCTCTCCTCCCTCCCTCCCTCTTCCGACGCGCAGATCCTCTTAAGTGAGGTCTTTCCTCGCTCATCCTCTCACGTCTGTCCGAACCATTTCGGCACACCCCTTGTCATCCCCTTCTGCCTTCCTGCACTTGATGTGCAGTTCCGTCTTTAAACGTATTGATGATGTGATACTCTACTCCTGCAACGTTGCAACACTGAAAGAAATTGTAGAAATCGTATGCATAAGGTAGTAGTGTTGTCGTATCAGTGCAGAGTGGATGACGCTGACTGCAGTGTTACAGAATCCGAGACCATTGAGCTCCGAAGCTTCGTTCAACCCGTGGCCTCACACTCTAAGCAGCTTTGTGAGGCTTCAGACAACTTTGTGAGGCTTCAAGAAGCTTCGTGTTATTCTGTTCCCGAAACTGAAAGGCGTCTTGTAAGATCTGATACGATTTCATAAGACCCCAGAGCAGCTTAACGCGAATATATATATATATATATATATATATATATATATATATGATGTGTGGGAGGATGTGGAGTATGAAGGCAATACCTTTCAGATCCCTCCAAAATTTCAAATTATGATTCTTTTTACACTCCTCTCAATAAAATGGCTTTATTAAGCGAAGTAAACTATTTCTATTTAATGCTACCCCATTCAGAACCCATTCAAGTCATCTCCCATAACGAGCACTTGAGCTCAAGTTCCTGGAATTTAGAGAAAGGAGAGAAAGGAAAAAAAAAAAAGTTGAAGATGTAAAGGTATATATACACACACGGGGCAAGGGGGGGGGGGAGGAGGAGGAGGAGGCTGGGTAAGTAGCTTATCTCTTACACTCCAACTTTCGGACGTCCTCGTCTCAAACTTCCTCCTTGATGGAGTGCCGTCAATACGCCCACTTCAGGGAAGGTCAAGTAAATAAGGTCAGGCCAGGTCAGGTCAAGTTACGGCACCTGCAATTTTTTTTCTTCTTCTTCTTCTTCCCAGTAGGTCTAAAAAAAAGAAAAAACTTCGATAATATCTTGGCGCGTCAGCGACCAACCCGTCTGGACTTGGAAATATGCTCATGCGACTCTTTTCCCCGTTGCTGGTCGACCCGGGCTGGCCCTTCCCCCAGGGTCCTTAGACCAGATTGGTCTTGTTCGTTGCAGTTTCGTTGTACAACGTCACAAGGAAATTGGGTGCCGTAGAAAAAAAAAAAAAAATGGGGGAAAAAGTTTCCTTCACATTGGGATCAGAAACTTTCTCGATCTCGTTTTCTCTAAATTCATCCATTTTCTATATCACCATTTTTTTTTTTATTCTATGATTATTTCTATAATATTTCTTTTCCCCGTAGAATCGATCTTTATCAACTGGTTGTCAAATCTTGTATTTAACAATAATCTAACGGGCCTCCGTGGTGAAGCGGTCAGCGCTGCTGACTGTGACGCATTCACGGGCCGTCCGGGGTCGAACTTGCATAGATTCGAATCATGGACGCGGTAGTCGGCCCACGGTCAACCCAGCTGTTCATCCTCCACTGAAAAATTGGGTTGCTGTCTAGTATATCTCTCTGTCTGTTTATCTATCTGTCTATCTATCTATCTATCTATCTATCTATCTATCTATCTATCTATATATATATATATATATATATAT
>JAYMFT010147156.1:0-12701 GCA_038088735.1 Panulirus argus
CTCTCTCTCTCTCTATATATATATATATATATATATATATATATATATATATATATATATATATATATATACTGAAGATAAGCAATATACGGCAGTAAATGTATGTGTACTTAAGGTCAGTCATATACGGTAGTAGATATATATATATCCTGCAGGGATAAAGATTTACTTTTGACTTCATATACTCCGATAGAGCCGGGGTCTGCGTGCTCTCTTGTGCTAACCCAGAAGCCGCCATGTCCTTCCCAAGTGTTCCCACAAAGCCACAATTCAGTATCATGCTGGAAGATATATTGTCTTATTTATGCATCATTTTCATCATTTACAATATGTCGTTCACCGAGTTTAGATGCAAGGATAACTAATTGTACTCGTAAATCATCTGACATATATATATTTGCAAGATTAACGAGCGTCATTATATTGTACTTGCCTTGTAGCAGAAGCCAGAGGAATGGCGGTGAGCTGGGACATGGCGGCAGCCATCAGCCGCAGTGCACAGGGGTAAATGGCAGGAACCGCACCACACACACCGCCACTCATACGACTCATCTTCGGCCTAACGAGGTCTCTCACTCACATCAACATAAAGATAAAACATTAAACTAATAAGAGTCAATTTTCTCCACGAAAATGTTGAAATATAGTCCATCATTATCAAGCTTGGTTCTGTCTTTAGGTCGTATGCCTTTTCAATCGCCATGTTTTATATGCAAGAATTCCGTGGGCAGAGAGGTAATTTTGGTACGATGATGACTCCGTCTCACCTCACTAATTGGCCTAATTACACCAATAAAACGTCCAATTACCTCGGGTGAAGACTGGCCACGCCCTCTGCTGGGAAAGGGCGGAGCTCCTCACTTATTACCTGTCAGTCTTCCACATCACTTGGGTCTCCGGTTGAGCTATTATCAACATTCTGGCACCAGACAACTGCTGTAGGTTGACGGCTCTTTTATGCTTGTTAAGGAATGACCATTGTCTATTTTCCTTTTAAAATACTACATGACATGCAAATGAGGTTGAAATAACATTAAAAATGTACCAAACTCACGGACATTCTTTATATATTTATCACTTAATCGTAACGTTCAACAACGACAGTAATTACAGTTTGCTACAAATTTATCAGTTGCTTCTGTGTATAATGTCATGAAACGCCGACAACCCGTACAGTGCAATGGTTATATGACTAACTTACACACTGGTGGTTCGTGTATGGTTTCTTAAGGTTTTTAATGGCATGTGTCCTACCTAGGGATGTGCTGGTGTCCTTTGTCTCAGAGGTGTGCTGATATCCCAGGCCCCAGAGATCTGCTAGTGTCTCAGATCCCAGAGATGTGTTGTTGTCCTAGACCCCAGAAGTGTGCTGGTGTCCCTGGCCCTAGAGGTATGCAGGCGTCTCCGGTATAGGATGTGTCCTCGTGGCTACGTAATATGTTACTCAGTGTCTTATCAATGCCAGCTTCCAGCACGAGGACACGCACTATTGTGTGAGCTTTTTACACTAAGTATATGTAGTGCGGACTGGTGTCACGTAAACACATACTGTGGTATAGTTTACAGACAACAAAATGTGCTGCTGACACATCAGTGGGTTCTGTGGTGTGGCTCTCGGTCTAACAAAGTAGGGTGTAATCTGTACCTGTGACACAAGATGTGCTGCTGTGTAGGTTGACTTCACAGCAACTTTTGCTGCACTGTAGGTGCATAAGAGTACTGTGGAATGAGTTCAGGGAATATCAAGATTTACTGTTATTAATGACAAAGTATAACGTCATGTGGAATCATAATTCAAGATGATGCAAAAAAGTGTTTTGCAGTGTAAACCTACGATACAACAAAATATGCCATATTGTAGTCGGAGGACACCACGTAGCATGCCGTGGCATGGACACACGACACAGAGGGTTATGCCGAATAGTTGACATAGACATTCGTACAATGTTTTGCAGTAATGTCAGCTGTTTGTTCGTACGTCCGTGCCGATAACTAACGTATGACGACAGAAAAAATATTTTTTTCCCATAACAAGGCACACAAAGCTGCTGCGTGGCATGTTCATACACAAGGTAGTATATGGGCACTCGGCTGTGGTGTGTCCTTGGTACAGCGACGACACACGACTCTTTTGTCGTGTTCCCACATTGCTCGCTGGACGAGGGCCCCAGATCAGTTCACCCACCCTCCCGGCTGTCTCTTGACCGGTTATCTACATTCATATGACTCTTTTGATTTTCATATATGAACGATACTGGCGGAACTGTGAACGTCTTTGAAGGGAAGATAATGCCTTGGGGTAAGGAAGGAGGACACGGGGAGATGGCGATAGAAGGTTACTGGATAGTTAGTGTAGTTGTAAGGAGAAACTAGAAGGGAAGAGCAGATAGTACAAGACCAGACAGTAGTTGAGTGTTGCCCTAAACGGTAATGTAGCATCCCTCTCGCCGTAGCTGTGGCAGGAGATACTGATTATGCGACTGAAACTACAGACACTACAGTGACTCGGCCGTGAGTGCTTTGTTGTGGCGGCCTCGTCATGACATAAGTACTCTGTCCACGAGTTCCACTTAGGAGGACAGTTTATGTTGTGACGCCACAGTAAATAGGCGTCTAGCGACTATCATATTATGGTCGCTAACCTGTAGAGTTTGGCAGTCCTGCCACCATACCAATACTATACAAAGATTTATGTCATTAAGAATATAAAGAAAAAGAACGGATGCCTGTAGAGTGCATAAAGTTCATATATATATATATATATATATATATATATATATATATATATATATATATATATATATATATGATAAGATTAGAAAAATAAAACGGAATTTTCCCTCTTTATATTAGACAAATTCCCAAAGCAGTAATCTGCAAAAGGTATTTGAGACACGTTGCTACATAGTTTCGTAAGGTAACTGGATATGCTAAATCCGAATGCGCTTTTTAATGAGCTGTATATTAAGTGTGGTGGCTTCTGATTTCCATAAAACAAAGTGGCCGCCAAACAGCGTTCTCCAGAGATAAGCAAAATTTTAATTTATTTTCTTTTTCCAGTTGGAACAGATGATATATTCCACCTGGGAAGTTTGACATAATCTCCTTGATGAACTGCACCTACTCTACAGAAGTACCAGGCTATTGGTTCTGTTGATATGCTTATGAGTGGTCGAAAACAAGGTCTGGTTTACTACCAACATGGCGTCAGGTTTCTACCACCATCTTTGAGGGATCTACGTTGCCTGTCGTCCTCGGTTGGGCTTTTGGCTCGTATTACCAGCCAGTCAATGGATGTTTTTCTTTGTATGAGTAAATCACACGAAAGTGTTTTTAGCGATTTATAATGAATATTCACACTTATCATATACGATACAGCAGTCATCACTTAAAAAAGCAGTGTTTAATTATGGAAATATTGTGTGAGCTAAATTTTGTGTGCATGTTCGAAAAGGATGTCTTTCTCCCTTAATGCACTGTACGGGAAATCACTGGGAGCGAAATGTGTAGATGGTGGTGTATCGCCGGAGATGCAGTCACTCAGTTACCCTTGCGACGGTATGCGACTGAAGAAAAACACTATATACTGGTATGTTTTTGGTTTGATTTGTGCAAATTTATTGTGCACCCCATACCCATCCTGTGAGCGGTAGCGCAAAAGGATTACAGGGGTCACAAAGGGTCTTAGTCAGACTCCAGTTGGTTGATATACATGCATAATATAGTTACATAGTTTCATTTGTTATTCTTGTGCAGTGAGAAAACTTGCTTCACCAAGGCTTCATATCCTGTGTAAATATTTCCAGAAAAGTCTGATATGATCTGTTTCCTGTAACTACTTCCTCTCGTTTAATATACAAACTGCAGATGAATTCACTTCCACTTAAAGAGCCGGAGAGTTATTATTATATTTGGTCTATGATTTCATGTCTTACGGTTTTTGATATGAAAAGACAAACTTGAGTCGTTTAATTCATGGTAATTGTGTGCTTACTTGGAAATGAAATGTTTCGTACTTTTCTGATGACACTGTACTGTGTGACAATGTTTAAATTGATTTGCTGGAACACGTCCTGCTATAGGCGTGTGGCAATTGGCAGTATGACAGAGTTGTACTGTGATACATCACAGGATGTTTTTTGAGGGAGGTAGCTTTGCCTCCCTAGAGATCGTCGGATCTCATAGAAGTACTGAGAGATGGAAGTGACATCTCCTACGGCAGCTAGAAGATGTGTGTTACATATAGGAAGCAATAATTAACAGAGAGCGGGTGACGTGCTCTTACTATAATCTTTGTTGATACAAGAGACGGTTCTATAAGATCAGTGTCACAAATTAGATTCAGTTATCAGCGAGTATATATAGTATCTGAATGACGCTGAGAAGGGTCAACCAGGGCCAGCACAAAAGGAAGGCACACCGACTAGGACCACTTGGCCGAGACCTGTGATGGAAGGTCTTGATCTTGGTTCCTATCGTAGAACAGATCAGGTTACACAATACAGACTAAGGACACTGCGATCTCAACCAAACTCTTATGAGATGATTCCAGATACATTTCTCTGTTCAGTTCATGTGAAAGTTTTCAGATCAAGGTAGAGCCCAGCACGGGACAGCTGGTGTAACGCAATCAGATCAACAAAGTAAGGAAGCATAAGGCAGCGTTGATACATGGGCCGTCACGCGCCTGTTGAGTCTGTTTTTGTTTTCTTCAGCTGCTGGTGCAAGGCTTCCTCCACATACCCTATGCGGACTTCTGTATTATATTAAGGTTAAGAATGAAGAGAACACATTTCCGACCCAATCAACCAGAAGCTGTAACCGTAATGCTACTTTGTCATGGATCGGAAGGATGCAGCTCCACATCACACCTGGTAAGTGACACGTCAGGCCATTTGCACAAAGAGAGCCATGGTCTGCTTCCGGTTTGAATATGGAAAAATAGTTATTTGAAAATTCTAATTTTTTTCCAGACAGCATTGGCAGCCAGACAAAGTTAACTGATATCGCATGGCACGTGCTGTCCTCCAGAATGGACGTAACCAAATGCTTGGCCACCAGCAAAGTAGCGTCCGAATTCTTCACATGAAACAAGCGCACGAAATGGCGAAATGTCCACTTTCCAGTACTGATGGTGACTTTACCAGCTGCCACGAGATTGGAACAGTGTGGGGAAGGCACACAACTTCATTCTCATAATCTTGTAACGCCATATCTGTTAGTCTGCTTCGTTTTACTGTTCGCCAGAGTAGTCTGTGTAAGTGTTAGAAAATGTCACTCTTTTCATGCTGTGGTCTTGGTCGAAATACTTGCAAGAAAACAGTGCGCCTTTTGGCACAAATTATTCATCTGTTTCTTTTATAATTGCCCCGGAAACCTTTTCTAAGAAAGAGTCATACTCGTAGTGTTACCCAGGAGCTCTTGGAGTTCCAAGGTTGCGCTACTTCAAGTAGCAGGGAAATAATGGACTCCTTTGAAATATGAAATTCTTTGCCGAGACTGTACTCTCAGTGATACATCCTCGCCATAGGTGAATTTACACTAACGATGTAACCTCGTGCGGGCAGAGTCCGGCAACACCACAATGGATCAAAATAACATTCCTCAAACAATGATGTAATAATTCGTTGCGGTTGATATACTACTGGTCCTCCTCTTTGTAAATTCCAGTATGTCCAAAACAATTTTCTAAAAATCTCCCGACCAGTGAAGCTTCGTAATAAGCTGCCGGATAGAGCTTTTTACGCTTGTTACATTAAACCGTTTAATACGCTGAAAGATACCATCTAAAATCAAAGCTGATATAAAAACACCTGCATTATCCCCCTAAATAGGAAAAAACTGCCTTTGATATATATTACCAGTGAAGCAGTGGTTAGAAATATCTTCCTTTCTTCACCGTTTTGAGGTTCGGCGTAGAGAAGCTAAGAGGCCTGGACTGAGCATGGTAATAGGATTATTTTTTTTTTCATATTCATAAGATATACTGACCATTGTATATAGTGGATGCAACTTTGGTCCAAAAATGCCGCGTCGTATGCATTCCAGACTACTTTGCCGAACAACTTTGTGATGTACCCTTGCTTGTGTGCAGAATTACCATGCCATCAAGGAGCAGACGAAGCACAGGGAGAAATAAAAGAGAAAGAATCGTTTTCCAGAAGAAGAAGAAGAAAATTATATCCATAAAATCATTAATACTTTCAAGCATACAAAACTTTGTGGAATTTCTGTTGCTTCCACCTAACTTTCTTCCCTGGGTTCTTGTGTCCGCATTCACGATCATCCACTTGAAGTGTCACACCTCATCTCCCTCTCGTCCAGTATTACCTGCTCCATCACTTGAGGCTCATCACCGCCCGTCTTAGGAGCTAAAGGATGAGTCACCCGCGCTGGTATGTTGATTATAAACAACCATTTCACCTGAATAGAAATTCGTCATGCATGAGGAGGTTCATTATGGATCCAACCTCCTCTGCAGAACCATCACCCAAACTCGTGCTTAATCACCCGTATCCAAGCACACGCTCTCAGGAGGACCTCGTACGGAGGGGGAAAAAAGCCGGCGGCTCCAGCCATAGTCTTCTTCCTACCAGAACTCAAGTCAGTTCCTCAGACACCGAGCTCTGCCATCTTTTCCCAGTCAGACGGTTATCTGTCTCAGAAACCGAAGTAAACTAGAAATGGCTACAGATATGGGGATGTACAAGCGTGTGTCAAACCCGTCCACCTAACAATGAAGTGACTGGTTTGATGCTACCATAGTTTTACTGCAGGAAATAGAACTAATCACGTTTGACCTAAGGTTTCGACGAAAATTCAAATTAGGGAAATTAGAAATTTTGGATGAAAGCCCCGATTAAGGAAATTTAAAGAGAAATTACCCTACGCTGATCATCCTAGGATTGAAAGCATACCTCATTTTCTTCTTTTCAGAAAAGAACAAGCACTACTTGGTAGAAAGACTAAAGAGAGATTTAATCATGCATGAGAATTCGAAGACATAAAAGATGCCTATTAATATTAGTTTCACTATTACTGTATCTTCCCCTGAGCCTCAGCCACAGTCCCGACCAAGAGGATGGTTTCCAAGAAACCTCTCAGCATCAGATGTGACGTGGCAACCTGTAGTCTCTCCACGTTCTGGTGTCGATACCAGGAACCACATTAACGCTGCGGCTCCTGAAGAGGCGACACTCCTGCAGGCATCAGCTGGACGTTTACCTTTACGTTGGTGATCGGTTTTGCCTATCTGATTGCCCCTGACTCTGAATGATAGCAAGAAAATGTTAAGGATCTTTATTTAAAGCTTTGTTTTAAAGCTTTCCCTAAAACAGCCTTATTTGATATGAATCGTCGCTGTTAGTGGCTGCATTATTTGTGCACCCTTCCATATCCTAAATTGATGTGCCAACTTACCATTTAACGATCACAGACACATTGCAAAAATGATGTTTTAACACGAACTGTGAACTGAGGAGAACGAAAGAGCTACGCTACTGTACATGTACATGTAAGGTTGGCAAACCCTTCGTGCGCGATGCATGCGTTATGAAGGTACGGTCGCCGGGCTACGGCGTCGAAAAGCAAGTTAACTTACTATCATTACTTGAGTTATTGTAAACTCCTCAGCTGACGAAGAGTGTTGCACTGTCTTCCCTTATCGTCACTGAGAAACGTAGCGTTAAGGTCAGATCACCTTGCATGGACTAAGATCTTGTATGTGTGGTGTGTGTATCTATGCAGTTCTATGTACCATATGAATGTGAGTAATAGGGAAATATAGCCGTTGATAGATGAGAGAATTTCCGATTAACTTTAAGATTAGGCATCATCTGTAAGTACACTCGTGGTGCACCATCTCATGGACATTCTTCACAATCATACAACCTTTTAAAGTTCTGTATGCTGTCTTCGTTGGCCACGTCGTCTCTCGATTTATCTCATTCGTCCACCGTTCATGCATATGTGTTCGCACGCGCGTGTTTGTGTACGTGCTTAATATATTTGCAAATGGGCTACCGTTGTTCGAAAAACACCTGCCACATAACAGCTCAGAATAATAAAAACCATGTAGAGTATGGAAAAAAGAAAGAAAAATGTATTGGGAATACAACTGGGAAGTTGGTGAGTTGGTGTAATTCTTGTGGGACACATTTCGTGACTGTGTGACTGGTTTTCTTTATCAACATTAGCGAGGAAGGAGCTCCATTATAGCCACTAAACCACACCAGGATCAGCTTGAGTAATGTTTTATGGCATCTAATAGACCCTTGCTACAAATGTGGCAGGAGATTTAATTAAATGCGTTTGTTATTGTCTCTGGGAGGCGATTCTCCTTACGTGTGTCCGGGAGCTATTTAGAAGCGAGGACCTCCCGCTGTCCGTGCTGTGTATGTCCGGGAGTGGGAGTTAGGGACCTCCCATTCCCCTTGCATCGTGTGCCCGGGAGTCGGGAGCGGAAACCTCTAACTGTATCTCTTCTACTCGAGGTCCAATTGCTACTTGACTAGCGTCAGGAGCAACGAACCTAGATGCTTATGGTCCCCTGTTTGAGTTAACTGTTTTATGGAAATGCATCGGTAAGCGAACACAAGAACATTTCTCATACTTCATGGTAAAATGTTCACATCGTGAAGCTATATATTTCGTCTGTACTTCTCATGACCAGCTCCATTGCCTTACATCTACCTTATCTTTCGAAAATATTAGAGCTTTTATTAAGTAACAGGATTGAGATGCAAGTACCATACGTCATGGATATATATATATGACGTTATATCTTGCGCCTGAGAAGCATAAGGTATTAATACGGCTTTCTAAGCCTGTCATCTCGTTGCTGTTAGAGTGCTCAGGCAGGACCATCACGTCGGTAGTTTGTTGCAGATGACGACTCACGGCCACCACTTGCCTCGTCTTCCTGTTGCAACAGTGACAGCAAGAGTCGTCAGGTCTAGCATTACATGATTATAGATCTTACGTGGTTCATTGGCACAGTCGCTGCTGTTCTGGCTTGGTTTCCTGCCAAGAGCTCTCTTAAAACCCTCACTTCTCACACGGTAGTACTCAGACGTGCCTTTTCTGTTTCTTACTAACTTGGTCTTTGGCTATTCTTGTCGCATTTCCCAACTTGTTAGAATGTTTTGATAATACGCAAATGTTGATTTCTTATACTTAGATAATAACACACACACACACACACACACACACACACACTCACATGCGTTGTTTGCGAACTGGGGTGCCGAATTAACACAGGTAAGAGCTTTTTAAGGTTATTCCTCTAACGTGTCGATTTCCGCAGAAGCCTTCTTCAGAGAGACAAGATAAAGTCACACAAGATAGTTTATCTGCAGGCCACTCCCAACCTCGCTGGAAGTCGCACTACATTTGAATCCATAGGAACCCATATGTCTAAATTTAGAAACTTAAGCGCGAAATACATTTGTAGGAGACTTGTCAACTTTCATATCGGGTTTAAAGCACGTCTTGTCGAGTAACGGGCAAATCTCACTTGGAAGGCACCTCCCGCCGCTGCCGACGGCCGGCTGACGCCAAGGCAGACCGTCATCATCAGTGATGGCGCTGCAGCGACACCTGCTTCCGGAGTGGCGTCGCGAGTTGCATGCAAAAAATCATTGACTGTGCTGGATACGCAGACAGTTTCACACAGGTGGGTCGGCTGCTGCAGGTGTCAGGCATAGCTTTTGTTGTTGGGTGTCGGCTTTGTTGGCTGCAGCAGATGTGGGTTGTGACGTGGTGGGGGTCCGATAAGGTGGAATGGTCGTGAACTTTTCTTTTCTGCGACCCACCAAGTTGTGAATGAAAGGATTAACATTACAAATGACTTCAAACAGCAACAGACCATTTAGGTCCTAACGAGGCTGTTTGTGATACTGGAAGAGAACAGATTCCTACTGTCGTTATGAAAACTTAGGTCTTGGTGTTATAGTTACGCTGAGGATACGCATTGTGCTGCGAACACCAGTTAGTGGACACAGATTATGTAAAAAACTTTTTTGTTATGAAAAAAATGTGCATTTCAAGTACGTAAATACAATTTGACGAGTGCAAAGAACATACCGTTGTTCAAGCAATACTCAGCAACGTGAGTTCTGCATGAAGGAACAGATGCTATCTCCACGCACAAACCTCATTGTTGTATCGTTTTCGAGATATATCAAAAGTTATTATTGTCAAGGAAAGCGAGAATCCGACAATAGAATAGTATGGAAAAACTGCAAAACTGCTTATGTTTGTATATGTTTGTCTGCAAGGAGGAAAATATAGTTTTTTTTCTTACCTTTTCTTTCCAATGAACAGATTCCTTGCTCCGGTACAATGAAGACTCATTAGATCCGACCTATAAGGATCTATCAACAGCATCTTCACCAGAGACCAGTGGTGTCAAGGGCGTGGCCAAGATGGACTATGACCCGACCTGTTTGAGTCAAAGGCCAGAGATGTCGAGGATATAGAGAAATTGAGAAGGTACTGAAGATGGTGTGGTAAAGACGCCCTTTGACATGACCCGTAAAGGTCACGCAAAAGGTCAGTGGTGCTGAAGTGTAATAACAATATAGTTCGAGTGAAGATAAAGGTATAGTGAAGATGAGTATGTAGTGATGACGACCCGACCCATATGGGTGATGTAAATTTAGGTTTGACGTGAATTTGGTCACGATGCGTTAGTTGAGAGTGAAGAGAATTCAAGTTCATCGAAGGGGTACTTAAGATGCATTTGTTGCTTTCTCCCTCTGTAGTGAACTTGGAGGTGAGTGATACCGAAGAGGGAGTTATATTGCATGCGCTCACGAATGATGGCGTTTCTAGTTACAAATAATCCTTCTATTCCAAATATTTACAAACAATACTTTCGTTCCAAGTGGAAACGAGACAATAGTCATCATCTTCATGGCACAGGGACTCATGAGTCCTAGAGTCATTCAGTTTCCTACGTGTTGTTCTGACGACATTCTTATGAAATCTCTGTTAGTGAACTATTGTGATTACTCTGTACCTGTTATCACAAACCCCAGGTTTCTAAAAGACTGTGTGTAAGGGATCAACGATCTGACATCTGCACAATTTCTGTTTTGTCTTTCGTGATCTTAGAAAGGAGATTTCTCTGTAAAGCATCTTAGACGCTCAGAGGGTGACCCAGGTTCTAAACTGTTTGACAGGTGCTGAATTGATTTTTTGTTTACAGTACTGAGGTCCTTATACTTGAAAAATAGGTTATGCCATCATGGAACTTAATGTAACTGGATATATGATAAACCTCTGATGTTGAGAAGTTGAATAAGACTTATTTTGTTCTCCAGTTACCTTCAGAGGGTTGTCTCCTGTGTTGCTTAACGCGACCTTGAAAATTTTGAACAGAGTCTGCAGCTTTCTTGTGTCTTACATCTCTCTCTCTCTCTCTCTCTCTCTCTCTCTCTCTCTCTCTCTCTCTAGCTGTTTATTTATCCATTAGTATGTATCTGTCTGTCTATCTTCTACCTTTGTATCTATCTATATGCCTTTCTTTTCATATGTCTGTCGAGTTCAAGAGATCTTTCTTTGTTTACTGTCCATTACATTGCTCTGTGAATTCAATTTAGTTTCTCGTTGATGCATCTTCGTTGCCAGAGTTTTGACGCAGGGGGAAGTTACTTCTGAGATGTCGTTCAGCTCAGACAGATGACTCTGGCAAGCGCGCGCAGCGAGAACATCCTTTTTCTAAATGCCTTTCGTGACGTTGAGAAAAAAGGTTAACATTGTTTTTTCGATGCACTCAACTTCGCCCCTCACCTGATTGTTTTCGGAAAATGAGAAGTGAAATTTGCCTGTTAGGGCTCCGGAAATACTGCACAATCGACCCTAGAACAGACTGTACAGCTTCTTGTGGCATCCTCTGCAGCGTTAAAGAATGGATCAAGGCCATCCATCACGTCAGTCGAGTCTCACAAATAATACTTCTGTGGTAGCGCCAGGTTGGTGACCCAGAATTAGCTGATCCTTGTGGTTGTGGACTTCTGGATCGGACAGATCAAGTTCGTTCCGGTTTCCTCTGCTGCACCTCAGATAGAGAAGAATAAGAATAAGAATAAAAGATGGGCTTCTAGGGTAGATAGATATAAACAGTGTAAGTAGACCCTGTTTTCCTCTTCTGCGTCTAAGAAGAAGAAAATAATGCCAGAATTTTGCTGAGGAAAGTCTCATCTCTTGTCATAAATCTTGGAACAGCTGTGATTTACATAAGTAATAGTGAACAGGTTTGCGCCTCAGCCTGCATTAATTCATTTAATAAATTTCATCATCGTACTATCAACGGCGGAGGAAATCTCTGTGATGTTAAAAGCCAAAAAAAAAAAGAAAGATACTCATGAATTCCAGTCATTACGTATCAAAGACTCTAGAATTCGAGTGAAGTATGTATGATGTAGGATATAAAAGAAAGCATATAATATTATTTTTAACTTTAAACATTCTTTTTTCTTTTACGTGTTGCTGTTTGTAGGAGAATATTTCTTTCTTTTATCTCTAATAGTCAGCCTTCGCATGCAACTTATGGGCGAATATAAGGAGAGTCAGTGTTCTGACATGAAAATGAAATCTTTGTTTTACAATACCCAAGTCGATCGTGGGTATATATATATATATATATATATATATATATATATATATATATATATATATATATATATATATATATATAT
>JAYMFT010147167.1:0-12701 GCA_038088735.1 Panulirus argus
CCAAAAGAAGGAACAGAGAAGGGGGCCAAGTGAGGATTTTTCCTCTTTGGCTCAGTCCTCTGTTCTTAACGCTACCTCGCTAATGCAGGAAATGCAAATATGTATAAAAAAAAATGAGTGGATGGGTCTTTCTTCGTCTGTTTCCTGGCACTTCCTTGCTGATGCAGGAAATGGCAATCAAGTTTAAAAAAAAATTATTATTTTGCAACCTTATGGCCCCTTTGTATGGGGCTCCTACGACTTTAAAGCTGCATTCCACAGAAAAGCTCCTTAAGGACTGGAAGTCCGCAGTGAGGCTGTTCTGTCAGTTTGCTAATGATGATACAGTCCACAGTCTTCTCAGAGCTGATTTCTTGCTCATGTTGTTCATAAATCCACATACATGAATGCATATGAAGTTATATAACCTGTTTAGATGAACAGATGAGAAGACAGTTTCAAACTCATCAACCCATGTTATCATTATTTGACCATTAGCAGAGATAGGCATAACTGAATGAGCTGGATGGTGTTTTACCACTTGTAAGGTGAACCATCATTTGGGGATTAACTGTTGGTAAAGAGAATCTGGAAGTTTGTTGTTTGAGGAGTTGATCACTTAGTAAGGTAATTTAAGTATCCTTTAATGGGATCTGTATTCCCATTGTCTGACTAATCTTTGAGGGCATTTAATTTGTTTTTTTTATCCATGACCTTATTTTCTTACAAACTCTTTTGCATTTTTCAGTGATTGGAAAGATTTGCTTGTACAAAGACCGGAGTTGAAGATTTTTTCTGACCAGCAAACTCCAGGCATGATAGATGGAATCCAAGAAATTGAAAATTACCTGAAAGAGTTGAAAAACAATAACTGTAGACTTCCTGGATACATGGCATTCAAACTTTATGATTCTTATGGGCTTCATACTGACTTAATAGAAGAGCTTGCTGGGATATATGGCATGACAGTTGATCAAGAAGGTTTTCAAATGGCCCTTGCTGGAACTAAACAAAAAACAAGAACAATGGGTCAGCTAAAATTAGTAGATAAAACATTTAATGAAGAAGAACTTTTAGAGTACTTGATATCGCTGAACCTTTCATTAACAGATGATAGTGCAAAATATCAGTATGAAATCTCTGATGGTCATTATCAGTTTATACCAGTAAAGACAAAGGTTTTATTACTTTTGCAAGATGGAAAAAAAATGGAAAAGGTCTTTGGAAGAAAATGCGTTGGTGTTATTCTTAATGCCACTAATTTTTATTACGAAGCTGGTGGTCAAGAAGGAGATACTGGGAAAGTATATTCCGATAATGCAGAAATCAGCATCAGAGATGTGGTTAATGTTGGTGGCTATATTATCCATTGGGGTACTTTAGAGTATGGTGAGCTTTCCATTGGAGACAGAGTGACAGCAGCCATATGTGAAAAAAGAAGAAAAGGATGTATGCAGCACCATACAGCAACACATCTCCTAAATTGTGCAATTAAAGCAATTACTGGTAAGTCTATTTCCTTGTACCAAATTGCCTTTCTTTTTTTGGTAAAGCAACACTAGGAACAATCACTGGCTTCATTTGCATAAATACATTCTCTTGCTATCATGTATAATACACCAAGACAGAACCTACCATCCACACCCAAGCCCCTGAATGCTGAATCCATGGTTTATTTTGACTGCTTCATTTGCCCTGTTTCAACCCTCTAACAGCACACAGACTCCATATTAAATCACTTCATTTTATCCAATGTAGTCTTTAAAATAAAGTCTTTCAAATTGATTAATTAACTAGTTTCTAAAATCTGCAGAAATAACTCTTGTATGGTACTGAGTTTAGATTGTATGTGCTTGAAATGAGCAACTACTTTGTATACCTGTTCAGACTCCCACACCTTATGGGTTGCAACTAGCCACCAATGATGGATATGACAACTTTCTCAACTTTGGCCAGGGTTCGTGTTTATACCTTGTGAGTTTTAACATTTGTTAGCTATTTTCTGTTTTTTATGCTCATTCCACCAGCTTTGTTTACAGTTAATTCTTCCTTGAAGTATTACTTACAGTGCTTTATTTTAGAAAAAAATGCATACTGATGAGAAGGATTGCTTGAAATAGGAATAAGATCTGTGCTATACTCTTTTTTCCCACAGGCCTGTCATGTTCATGTAAAGGCAAATTCTGAATATATCAACTTTTTACAGATTTTCTTGGAGCCATACTTTGCATTTTTTTGTCACACTGATACTGTTGTTAACAAATTTTGGACTGATATAATAAGTATCTTACATTTGTGTATCACTGTATATTTTGAATTTCGACACTAGTAAGCCGTTATTGGACAACAGACATCCACACTCAAAAGAAGAGCATTGTATTGAAAATTCACTTTAAAATAAGAGTAATAAATAGGAGTAGTAGGTAGAAACATTTAGGCAGGAGCATTAGGTAGAAGTAGTATGTAGGAATATTTGGCTGGAGCATTAGGTAGACAGAGTCATTAGGAACATTAAGTAGGAGTCTCTGCAAACACTGTGCTACCGTTTCTCTCTGCCAATGGCATGTTAAGGGTGAGGCACAAAAGGCTGAGAAACAGCAATGGAGTTCACTAGTCATGGAGACTGTATTGCTGTGGCCACCCCCATAGTGGAGCTCCAGGTAGGAACAGCCTTTAGAGATGTAGAAAGATAGACATAATTTAAACTTGGGAATATATATGTTATATGGAAGGCTAACATCTGTTTTTATGGAATTTTACAGAATTATCTGAACCTGTTTCACATTTTGAAGCAGTTTGGCAAATTCTTACTGATAATGATCCATACCTTGAAAATATCCGTTAAGTTTTAGAGGAGTAAATGATGTAATCCTTTGCTACAGAGAGCTGTTTAAAGAAGGAAAATGCAGGACAACTGTGGAATTGTGTTGATTAACAATTGACTACTAATGTGCTGTAAAAGGCATGAAATGCCTCGAGCAGTTGACTATAAGTGTGCCGTATGTGATATGAAAAATATAGTATCGATATATTAGAAACTTAACAATTGATATATTATATTCATACATCTGGCTTTACTAACTAGCTGATGTTGCACCCTATGATGCTTTACTGTGGTGCTTTGATCAAGTACACTTAACTAAGTTGTGTGTACAATATTTGTAATCATGGAGAAGTGCTCTAATTATTGCTACTATAAGATTATGAAAAACATTTTTCAAAATTAAATTCTTCATCTCTCCCAACCTCGCAGGGGTATGGGTGTATTATGTCCCTTTAAATTGTCCTTAAGTTATATTAATTCTTTTTTCCAGTATCAGGGATATTATTAAATACCATTCTGTTGGGATAAGAGTAAATAAATTTTATGTATTTTAGTGGTTAGGCTTTTTGATGAAAAGAAAAGCATTTTGTCTGATTTCTGATTTGTATTGTTTCTTTTCATTTTAGCCTTCTGTTTTGATCGTGGCATTTGATCATTATAGCTTGTTACATTAAGAGAAATCCTACCTTATGGAATAACAAAAGTATTGGCTCTCTGTTGCTGTGTGGCATCATATATGAGACTTCTTTCCTGATTTCTCATCTTTTCAGGCCTGTTGCCACTCTAGATTACAGACTGAATTAGAGTGCATCATAAACCCCTTGCTGGCAGCTAGATAGCAGTTGCATGAATTAGGAAATCTTAAATGGCAGGCAAGATAACTGCTAATTTTAAGCTCTTGAGAAAGATCCATCTGGGGCATATCTCCATCTGTAACATTCTATGTTCCCTATGTATACTAGGTACTAGCACATTTTAGCAATGAACTGACAACATACTTCAACTCAGGGTATATTTTCTGGCTGCAGTTTTTCTTTAATGCTGAATAAAATTTGTAATTTTTAGATCTCCAATGAATTGATGGCACTGACTTAAAAGACTTAGATAACAGATTTCAGAATTTTATTTCATGTGATTTAACTTCCAGTGTAATATGTACAATGGTTAAATGCCTTTAGTTTAATTATTCTTTATCATTGTTACATTCTATTTAATGATCAGTATGCAACTTTACAAAATGAAGAATTTCAGAGATGCTGTTTCATATTAGAATGAATCGTGATTAAGTTAATGCTTCAGGCATATTTACACTTATCATCATACTCTGTTAAAAATGTTACATTACAGGTCTGTCATGCCAAAAATCATCTCATGTAGCCCCTGACTACTTATATCTGCAAGTTCGGACATATGAATCCCTCAACCACAAAGAAATCAACAAGGCTGAAAATATGATTAAGGTTGGTTATTCTATGAACAACTGGTTGTGAGTAATAAGATAGCAATTGAGCATGAACACAAGATGAAATTTTTTTGACAGTGTACGTGAAATGACTACTCAAGAATAACCATATGAATAAAGTGTGGTACATGTACTCTGAAACAAGTAGGTGATAAAAATTAAGTAACAGTTTTGGTGATATGGTCATACATAGATGAGAATGATAAAGCGTGTACATCTGAAGTTTTTCATGAATAACATTTTATGTATAGAAGTTCAAATCATTTAGAGATAGTTGGATAAACAACAAATTTAAGTTTAAAGGAAAATTATGAAAAAGTGGGTTAAGTGAAGCATGTATAAGTACCATTGTGTTATTGATCTTTGAGCTGGAGTGCAGATTCATTCACTGAGCCTTGCAAAATACACTTCTTTGCTCCTTTCCATTTTGAAGATTTTCCCCTTGCATTATTCTTGGTTAAAAGTTATTCTTTTTGACCTCTATCTGACATTTTCTTTCTGAGAATTGGTGTAATCATTTAGTGGGTGACTCTGATAGTTAGGTCAGAAATGTATTGGCCTTTTTCCCTTTCTCTTTAGCTTAAAGTAGCGTTCATTTCTGTCAGAATTTTTGACCTAGTAGGTAGTAGTTGGTAGGCAGTCAATGACCAATACTACCTGCCTGGGTATTGGGATGGTTAGGGACAGCTGCATAGTGAGCCAGCACTTCAGTGGTTGTCAAGTTGTGCTCCCCTGACCAAGGTAGCTGTCTTTTCTTTCTGCCTTATCCACACGTGGACTGCTGGTATTCTGTCCACAAACACATAATCTCTCCTTGTCATATGTGACACTTGACAACACTTAACTCACACAGGTCATTTTTAATAGCTAGATTTTCTTGTGGTAGGGGCTATGTGCTAGCCCCGCCTTTTGGCAAAATGGTAGGATCAATAGTTAGAATTAGTAGGCAGGAACATGTACGCAGTAGCACTAGGTTGAAGTTGTAGGTAGGAATATTAGGCACAAGCATTAGGTAAAAGTAGTCAGTAGGAACATTAGATAGAAGCCTCTGCAAACACTGTGCTAGACTTGCCGTCTATGAGTGGCCAGTTAAGGGTGAGGCACTAAAGGCTAAGAAACTGCTCTGGGGTTCACTAGTTATGGAGACTCTATTGCTATGGCCACCCCTTGAGGGAGTTCCAGAATGGAAGACGTCAGAGATATAGATAGATGGATAGATAGTATTCTTCACCTGTAAAAACAAAGTAAGGAAAGTTGGAGATATACAGAGCATGGGCATCAATTTTGTGAAGCAACTCCTAGAATTACTTTATTAGAGAAATCAGTTATCTCATGGAATCACTTTATTAGAGAAATCAATTATCTCATGGCTAACTGTTTTCAGTATATTGTTCATATTAGAAATATACCTCTGTGAAGATTCCTCAGTGTATAAAAACTATCAATAACTAAAATGATTTGGGTCTAAAATCTTTTGTTTCAGGGATGGATTACTATGAAGAGTCCCATTAACAGAAGAACTGTTAATATTAGGGAGATGTTACAAGAACCTAACGTCACCCTCCTGCCTGGTGAAGTGTATCCTGAAACAGTTAATTTAATAACCACCAGAATGAACTATAAAGATGTCCCCTCCAAAGAAGGATTATCACAATTATTGTCTACTGAGCCATGCTGTGGGACTCATCTTCTCAATACAGGAGATATTGGTAGTTTTGTTGTTGTAAATATTGTAAGTAATCATCTTTTCTATAGTTTCATGAGACAGAAAGAGTTTGAAAATCTTTTGGAAAAGTTCAGTGTATGCTTGGATCTGGGTAAAGAGGGAAGAAATGATCTTAGTGCTGGAGACAGAAAGGAAAAAATCTAAGTAAGAGTAAGAATAGCAGAAGTAAGAAGTGAGAACTAAGAAAGGAGAGTTGCTGAATCACAAAGAGGAAATGAAAGCAAGATGGAAGGAATATTTTGAAGAACTGATGAATGTGAGAGAAAGTGAGGCAGCATTTGTTACATGTGTGGGTATGGAGGTTGGAAGGAAGAGGGTACAAATGCAAGGGCCTAAAGCAAGAAAGGATATAAAAGAGAGCAATAATGAGGCTGAAAGTTGGAAAAGCACCTGGAGTAGATGGGATTATGGCTGAAATGCTGAAGTATGGAGAAGAAAGTGTGATAGAATGGGTGCATATGATATCTAATTTGGCATTGTAACTGAAGCTTGTGCCCAAGGATTGGGTGAAAGCAATTATTGTTCCCATATTCAAAGTTAAAGATACTTACGATATATGTAGCAGTTATAGAGGAATAAGTCTATTAAGTTTACTGGGAAAAGTGTATGCAAGAGTGTTGATCGAAAGAGACAGACGATATTTATAGAAATAGCAACCCATTTTGGATGGTGGATAAATTTAGTCACTGGACTTAACTTTAAAAGTTTAGGGGCAGATGATGACAGAAAACAGTTGATGGATGGATGCCAAGAGATGGCAAGAGCACAAGTGGCTTTCGGGCAAGTGAGCTAAAAGTGTACACAAATGTAATAACCTATTGATGTAAAAAAAAATCATATAGCAGTCAGAAAATACAATCAAGATAAAACTATCTAAACATAAAGTGATTATTTGGTTTTTAGTAAAAACTGGAGCAATTGCTAATCAGAAATGAATATCATTTTTACCACTTAGGGTGCTTTAATGTGATGATGGTATGATATGTTTAGTTTTGACTTGATTATATACTCCCAGGTGATAATGTTTTTATTTTAGGTTACAATTAAAAATTTTTTCTCTAGAATACTGCTGGTTTTGGCAACACTTGTATTCGTGCTGTATGTGGTGAAATGGCAGAGAAGGCAAAATCAAATGCTGTGGTAACCCTTCGGCAGCTCGAACAGTGGGAGAAGTTAGTGCAAAAGGAACTCGTTGCTGGTGTGAATGAGAGGTAAAACATATGCAAGTGCTTTGTTTAAATCATAGGTTTTTGTAGTTAATAGTACCAGATTGCTTATCATCAAGCATAAAGAAAGATTTGACAAATACTTATTCAGTAATTTATTAATCCTATGGACCTGCAAGAAAATGTACCCAAGTGCTGAGTAAATCAAATGTTTTTAATTAAAGGTGTCCATAGAAAAACAAATAGATTTTTGTGCAACATACTATTGCAGCTATGACTACATGGTCATCATAAATATAAACACTATATATTTACAGTAATTCCATTTGTATATAAAGTTACCCACAAACCAAGCATTAAATACTAAGGCAAACTAGCAAAATTTTACATGTTTGGTAAAAGCAAAGAGAAGGTAGGAAGTCGTTGTCTGCCTTAGCTATAGTGGTTAAGTGACGAGCTAAAAAGAAACTTGGGGCAGGGACAACAAACTTTTGTATAATATTGTGAGGTTTTCTTTTATGCTACTTGTGCTAACATTAACTAACTGCTTAGTTGTGGGACAAGAAGTCTGGAAAATTGAGGGGTATGAGAGTACTGCTGGATAAAAGTTGTTTGCCTTTGAATTTGAAAACAAAAGAATAAAGAATCCACCTCATAAACAAGTCTCAGTAGAGCCTATTCTTTTAAAGTGAGCACACTTTACACTTTTCTTTCACATGAAGTTCAATGTCTGTCATGTTTTCCTCTAATGTTTTATATTCTTAACGCAAGACACATGTATAAATGAAGCATAAAAGCACAGACACTGATGCATAGAGGGGAACTCGAGTGGACTTAAAGCCTTGTCTTCTTCTCCAGCACTATCTTTGTGTGTGTGTGTGTGTGTGTGTGTCATAGTGCTTTATTTTTCCTCAACAACCCTTGCTCTTTTAATGTTCTCTGTATGGGACCATGCATTAACCTGGTTGGTCAAGCTGCTTAACATTTTTATGGCCCAAGATACAGTGCCTGAGGATTGGCAGAGTACATAAAGTTAAGTGGGACTACAGAGAATGCTTTAATTTCAGTTATAACTCTGTTAAGTATACTTCATAAGGAGAATGGGAGGGTGGTGATTGAGAGGATTGTGTCTCGCACAAACTGTATGATGAGAGGAACATTGTGGTTTCAGGAAAAGTAGGTGTGTGGAACTGATGTTTACTTTGAAGAATTTGCCTGAGAAATACCTGGAGAGAGTGATTTGTTTGTGGCATTTATGGATCTGGAGAGAGCTCATTATTTGATTGACAGAGAGGCCTTGTGGAAGTTTCTACACATATATGAGGTAAATGGAAAGTTACAAAATATAGGGAGGGAACTTTACTGGGAGAGTAAGGCATATGTATGAGGAGGAAGGGAGGATGAGTGTTTCTCAATGAAACTGAGTAACTGAGTCTATGTCAGGTGTCTCGACATGATAGGTTTTAACATAAAATTTGGTATAGTTTAGAGATGTAAATATTTGTGCATAAAACTAGAGGAAATCTGGTGAATTTCACATCTTTTGGTACTCATTAAAGTCTTAAGAGATGTCCTTCATCTAATAATATATATATGATATTTCTGGATTGTGAAAAATTCTGTTTTACACCTTTATTTCAGATTATCCAAGCTTGAAAAGGGCATTCAAGAATGGTGCAATGCCAGTAAAGATCCAGTAATACCATACCTAACACGTGCCCAAATCAGTGAATCCATGGATAATCTTAAAAGGCTTCTAAGGAATGCTCGTAGGGGAGATGCAAATAAAGAGGTTAGTATACCCAGACATTTTTGCATTGTTATATATTTCAAGGCTATAAATTGAGGATCTCTGAGTGACCTAAGAGTTTGTATGCACTTTAACCACTTCATGGAAGTAGAGTTAACAGAACTCTTAGGGGAGATGCAAATAAAAGAGGTTAGTATACCTGAATATTTTTGAATTGTTATATATTTCAAGGCTATAAATAGTATCTGTAAGTGACCTGAGAGTTTGTATGCACTTTAACCTCTTCATGGAGTTAAAGCTAATAGATAAAGTAGGTTAAATGGGTTCCCATATTATATGCAAATATATTGAAAAGTCCAAGGAAGGAAGTTGAGAAAGCAGAGACATGTTCTGCACACTGTCATTTGTATTAGAGATGTCAAGGGCTACAACAAAAGATTTACCAAAATCTTTTAGAAAGGAGGACCACAGGAGAATCACACAGAGATATCATTAGCAGATCTTCCACTGAAGAGGTGCTTTGGTACTTGTCCTAAAATGTCCATCTCAGTTTTCTTTGTTTTCCTGGTCTTGCTTCATTCTTTTCCTTGTTTTCACTGTGAATATTACCAGAGTAAAGCTTCCACACATCTGCCGACACACATTTTTCCTCTAGTTCTTTCAGATGACTCAGTATTTTGTTTCTTATTTAATACTCTCATATAACTCTGGTTTTATACTTTATCCAAACCTAACATGCTTATATAGGTGTCAGAACACTTTGTTTTACATGGAGATGGATAGCATGTATAGGTGTCAGAACAATTTGATTTACATGGAGATGGATACTTATGATTCAAAGCCTTTAAAATAATCTTTATGTTTCAAAGAGGATGCAGCATTTATTTAAAGGCTAACAATTTTTATTTATATCAGCTTTACTTACAGATATTGGAAAGGTTAGTGATGGTTGTGTAATAAGCCAGCACTTCACTGGTTATCAAGTTGCACTCCTCTCACCCAGGTAGCTGTCTTATCTTTCTGCCTCGCCCACGAGTGGACTGCTGGCATTCTGCCCACAAACATACAATCTCTCCTTGTCATACATAACATGTGACAACACTTAACTCACACAACTCATTTTTCAGAATTCTAGATTTTCTTGTGGTGAGCACTATGCATTAGCCCTACTTTCTGGCAAAATGGTAGGAGCAGTAGCTGGAAATAGTAGGTAGGAACATTAGGCAGGAACATTACGTAGAAACATTAAGCAAGAACAGTAGGTAGAAGTAGTTGGTAGGAACATTAGGAAGGAACCACTGGAAACACTGCACTAGAATTGCCCTCTGCCAGTGGCCTGTTAAGGGTGTGGCACTAAAGGCTAAGAAATGGCAGTGGAGTTCACTAGTTATGGAGACTCTTTTGCTGTTTCCACCCTTTTGAAGGAGTTCCAGGAGAGAATGGGTGTCAGAAATATAGATAGATAACATCAGATAATACCATACTTTATCCTATTAATACCATACTTTATCTTATTCTTTAGAATGATTTGGTAAACTTGGTGAAGTTGAATTCCTTAACACATGGTAACCATTTCTGAGGATAAAAAATGAAATAATGTCCTAGGAAGAATGTCTGGCAACTGAAATCAAACCATTTCCCTTCAGAATTCAAAACCATGAGGGGTTTTGTCCTATTGTGTACTCTCTTCTCTCAGTAAATGATCTCTTTTCAACTTTTGAACCTATTCAGTCTAATGCTAATGATTCCACTTTATGCACTTCAACTCACTTTCCCTCCCTTCCTCCTTCTTATACTCATTCTCTTTCTTGTAGTGAACATATTATCTCTTTTAGTTTAGACTTGTGTAATATCTTGGAATGGTTAAGCAGTAACCTGGTTAAATTTAATAATACTAAAATGCAACGTTTCCCAATATCTCTTTTTAAGTCTTACACATTTTCCTCTTTTCAGTTTCAAAACAGCACAATTTAATCCTCTAATAATTTAAACAAGTTGAACATAACTATATCCTCCACTCTTTCCTGGAAACCTAATCATCACGAACTTTGCTTCCCAAAAGCAGTGGGTGTTGTACATATGCCATAAATATTTTCAAGTATGCACTTATATCATTCACCCTAGTATGGAGTACTACTCACATATATGATGTAGTTCTTTGTAGACATGTCTATTAGCATAAGTGGAAACAAAAGCTTTTCTTTTTATTAATTCCCAAGCATCCCTTTTTGTATGCTGCGATGCTGCTGCCCTCCTGTTCTACAGGTATTAGTTTGGCCACTACTCCTGTAAGCTGTCTGCATGTGTTCTCTACTACTACGGTGTGGACCCAAGGCACAAATCTGACTTCTGCTTCCTACAGCCATTTGAAGGTTGCCTGTTATGATAACACTTTCTCTCTTTGAACAGTTAAATTGTGAAATTCTCTTCCTCCATTCATCTTTCCCTCTTCCTCTAACTTTCTACATAATTGATTTCTACAGTGTTTTACTGATACCCTTTTTCCTTTAACCCATGCTAGTCTGTGCCCTGTCGTTAAGAAAAAAGTATAGTTAAAATATTTTACGGTTGCCAACATTGCACAAGACCAATCGTGGCCATCTCGAATGAAAGAAAAATGACAAGTAGAATAAGAATAGAGGAGAAATATATTTGAGCTCTTCAGTTGTTTGCAGATCTGACTCTTAAAGGAGGAAATACCATAGGAAGAGTGAAAGATAACAGTAGTAATTACCAAGTAATATAATTTTACAGTGCTGTTCTATATACTGAAGGTAACACATTTTTGGAGGAGAAGCAGTAAGTTGATTCTGAGGACTGAAAAAAGAAAAACATTTCTTTTTACTAAAGGTTGAGAGTTTTCAAGCTCTTGATGCAAGGTGCAACAATAAAAAGATCACACCTTCCTTAGTTTATGAAGTAATTTCACAGATAAGTAGAAGAGAATAATATTCAGGCTTTCACTTTAACATGCACTTATTATGCAGATATTATGCATATATTATGAAAATCATGATTGTAAGTAACTGAAATTAAAATAATGTGTTTTCTGTTCTGTCACAATTTATAGATGGTGAGCGAGATGAAGCAAGTTATTGATCAGCAAAAAGATGGTCCTATCATCCATCTCTTGAAGACTGACTTTGGCACTAGTAAAGCTGTATTGAGTAAAGCAAGTGCTCTTGCTAAGCAACGACCAGTTCTTGTACTAGCAAAATCAGAAGGAATTATAAAAGGCCGGTCCACTATACCAGAGGTATGATTATATTTTCAAATTTACCATGTGCTTATATACTATGGGTAATCTATTCAGAAAAATTAGGCTCATGATCATATGTAAAATTTACTGTGTAGTGGCAGTGTCATAACCAATGAGGTTAGATGCTGCTACTGTGAAAGGTGAAAAAGCTCAAAACTAGGGAAAGTTGTCAAGTTTCAGTACCTCAAGGGAATACTCTAATCTTTCTAGAGTATCCAAGTATCACCAAGCCTTCTTGTGGTGATCTTGTTAATATAACTCTTAGGGGTGGAACTAAGGGGGAGGCATTGCCTAACTCCATCAGGGTAATCCTTTTGAATATAAAAAAAAAAAAAAAAAAAAAAAAAAAAAAACTGAGGTGTGTTGTGACTTTTTACTTTTTGGACAATTTTGGAGCCTCTCTGCCTTGGGAAACACTGCATTGTGCTTGAGTTGCCCTTTGTCAGTGACCTGTTAGGGGGGGGAGAGAGAGAGAGAGAGAGAGAGAGAGAGAGAGAGAGAGAGAGAGAGAGAGAGAGAGAGAGAGGGAGAGAGA
>JAYMFT010147178.1:0-12701 GCA_038088735.1 Panulirus argus
ATATATATATATATATATATATATATATATATATATATATATATATATATATATATATATATACATATATATATCAGCATCAGATTGGCTCTATGTTTTCTACCTAGTCTCCACAAACAGCCTCAAAAGGACCCATTAGGCTGTTGTTGCCTTTGTTATCCCTTTGTCCTCGAATCCTAATGACAACAACCACATCTCCCTTCTTGACGATGGCCGCCTGTGACCTCCCCAGTGAAGAGAGGTCACGCCCCTCGAGTCACATCCAGCTGGGATCACGTCCCCACATAGGGGTCAGTCCGCTCCATCCAGACTAATTGGGAAAGATCTTGGGGGGAGAGGAAGATTTCTCTTTCCCGCAACATGACCATCCCTGCAGATCTAGCATCAGAGGAGAAGTTCTTGGAAGAAGATGGGGTATGGCGTTGATGGCGCGGAAGGGACATAAACGATGATGTTTTGAAGAACATACAGAGCAAAGAATCCACAACTTGACTGTCCCCATCAGTTGCTTATGGCTATAACCCCCTCCTGTATCTCTGAACGGGAACAGAAATCTTCTGTTGATGTGGGTCTTCTGCGTCTGGCAACAGGAGGAAGGGCATTTCCTTTGGCCGGCAACAGTAGAACACCATCTTCTGTCCCCACATCAGCCTTAAAGGAACTTGCAGGTATGGCACTACATGAAACTGCAGAAGCAGCAGTAAACACACAAAATTATCTCTCACAGAAAGTAGATATGTCTATCCGTGTCATAGTAACATTACTGAGAACAGCAAGAGAGCTTGTGACACCAAAGCAAATCTCTTAAACAAAGATTTTCGACTGATTCTATTTTACTAGACGAAGGGGTTTTGAAAATCATGACTACTAGTTATGTAAAATTGTAAAATGAACTGGCTTTTACAATCGCTTTCCGAGAACCGAGAGAGTATTCCCAGTTTCTTGGAGTTGGAGGAAGAAAATGCATTTTGTAAAAATGCTTTTTCTTCAGTGTGGGTTTGTTAACCTCGCCCGAGGAACATAACGAGGATCTAGGAGATAGTTTAAGCTTCAAGTCATGCCTTAGAATTTGGGGCGTGCGTGCCTCCGTGGTATCATTGATTAGATAAATGCCTATAGACAGTAAACGGACCAAGGAAAGCAAAGGCTTCTGTTCTGATCCGTCTGGGTTTACTTATAAAACTCCTGAGGATATTACATAGTGACCATTTATAGGACGAGACTATTGTGCCCAAGTTAAAAATAACGGAGACCAGACACGCATGTGTAACGACACCAGCTTGAGTGTCTGTGGATAGTGGTGCTAAACACATCCTTTCGTACAGACAGCAGCACAGATTTCAAACAGACATCAGCACAGACCTCGAGTAGACCAAACTGTAAAGTACACTCATTTTAGCCTTTGACCAATGTCAAAGTCTGATATTCAACTTCATGGTTTCCTTGACGTAGCTACGACTCTTAACAAAAAATGGCAGGTATCCGAAAACTATTATTTGTACAAAGATGCCTTAGTATATGAAAGGAAAAAGAATTATGCATGAAACATGTGACAAAAAAGGAAAAATACATGACAAATACACGAGAGCAGAAAAGGCGACTAATACACACGAAAATCAGAACGAATGCTCGGAAGGACATGACTACCACACGAAAAAGCAAGACTGATAAACGCGAAAAACTGGATCAATTAACGAAAACGTGATCAAAGCCCTAAAAGCAAAAATGATACACGAAAAATACTTAAAAATTTTACGAAAAATCTGACTGCTCCACGGAAAAACATCTGATAAAAAAATCGTGACAAGTACACAAAAAACTGAGTAATGAATGTACGGAAAACGTGAAAGGTATGAGAGATCATAATTCTACGTGTTCAGGACGTGAAAAAAATATATATATTATCGAGTCTTAACAGACCAGAGCAGGTCATGGAGTTGAGGTAGGAGTTTGGAGGCGAGCTGGGGGGTTCAGCAAATTAGGACTGGAGCCAGCAAGGCCAAAGGAAGCTCGAGGTAATCCAGGGTACGTGGTGGCCTATATCAGGAAGGAGCTGTGGGTGTAATTCAAATACTCTTAAAGAATGGGAAGGGAAGAACACGGGTTAATTGTGTGGTTGATTCTTTTTTCTTTTTCTTTGGCTGGCTCTTCTGAGTCCATGGAGATTAAGTTTATTGATTGTGTGTGTGTGTGTTGGAAAATACACCATTCTTCCACAAGGGGATCACCAATTTTGAAATATGTTTTATGTATCAAGAATTTTTCAAGTACATGCACTCAGACGATCATAGAATTTCTCCCATCCCTGTGTGTGGGTAAAACCATGGCACCTCTAACTCTTGAGACCTCGAACCCCTGGGACCTTAAACTGTTAGGAACTTTGAGCTCACCCAACCAACGGGGTCTTCGTTGGACTTTTGACTTAACACATCTTCCCCTACAATCCATCACTTCGCATCTGCTCTATTCATGGAAGCCACCTTATCCATCCACCTTATCGACTTCCAGAAGCCTGGAACCTCTCCAACGTGTGTTCCTACCCTCTTCCCTACCCTAACCTAGCCTAGCCTACCCTACCCTACCCTACCTTTCCTTTAAGATCATCCCATATACCTTTTTCTTTTCCCCCCTTTGGAAGGCGGCACCGCCCCCATCATGTCTCCCGGAGATAGAGGAGGAGGAAGAGGAGGAGGACCCGACCCCCTCCCCTCCCCCTTGCGGTACCTTGCCGTGACGTCTGAATGTTATCACACATCCTCACGGGAGCCCCTTCGTCAGCCGTCACTCCCCTGGTGGTGGTGGTGCCCCCCCCCCCTCCTCCTCCTCCTCCTCCTCACCCCCATCTTGACGGACGTATGTGTGTGTGTGTTTGGTACTGTGCTAGGCACCAAGACTATAGGAGGAGTCGAGAGAGAGAGAGAGAGAGAGAGAGAGAGAGAGAGAGAGAGAGAGAGAAGGGGGGCGAGAGAGAGAGAGAGGGAGAGAGAGAGAGAGAGAGAGAGAGGGAGAGGGAATAAAGAGAGCGCCGTCTCATCCCAGGCCTAGAGAGTTAGTGAAACACGGCTGGCGGCCAACCTAGACTTTTTCTATCACCAAGTGCCCAGCGCTCAATCCTGTTGACGACACTAAATTCAAATATCCCCAGAATGATTCTCTACCTTTTAACTTTCCCATATGATTCCCTGACCAATGTCGTTGACTGCACTTCAAGTCGTCAGAAATACGAATGCAAATGCGAAGGCAAATTGGTACTTGAAGGGACACAGAGAAGAATGGTCTGGGGTTTTATGAGTCTGTGCCACATATAAGGCGAGGAAAGGATGTTGTTCTGTCCAACATCCGGCTATGTGGTTCCAGTTAGCTCTATGTCACTTCATGTGTCGTAGTAGACATGAATACTATGTAAATATAAACCAATTTATATATATATATATATATATATATATATATATATATATATATATATATCTCACCTGGACTGAGCCCTTCAATTGACTGAGCATGTATTCCAATTAAGTTGGTTACCAAATTGGGAAAACAAAAATCTTGCATACACTACTGCTAATTTGGAGTGACCCTTTGACACAGTTACGAGCCGAAAGAATCAAACGTGACATACCCGTATTATTGATTCAGCTTCGGATGATGTCTTCAATCACCTAACGGTGAGGCTTAACAGAGGAGAGACTGTTGGTATATAAAGCAACAGAAGAGAGACTCTTTTTATATGAACATTCTTGGAAGGTAGCAGTTGACGAAAAGAAGGATAACAGAAACTAGGGGTAACAGATTTCTCTTGCATTCTATTTCTAGTCTGGCTGTGTCTTGTTTCCCTCCTGGCTGCTATTATTCTAGATAGTACCACTCCCACGAAAGCTAGATTAATGTTCCACTGTTTCCCGTGTGTTCACGTGAGTTTGGCAGTTAAATGAGAATAAATGGTTCGCCGGCGTGTGTTCTAAAACAGGGTCAGCAACGACAGTTCCCCGACTGTTGAGACTCGACCAGAAATCACCAACGACAGTTTCATGTTTCTCTCTCTCTAGTTTCAGCTGGAAGTCACCTCTGGGTAGTTTCGTCTCCCTCTCGTTTCATAAACCAGTTTCATGGTTGTCTAAGGTATGGGTAGCATGTAGAGGGGTTTCTTGATTTTCACCCATGTTTCCAGTTGATGCTTCTCTTGTAGTGTACATTAAATGCACGAGGGCATATATGCAATTCAGCTAAACATTGATATATATATATATATATATATATATATATATATATATATATATATATATATAAAGACAGTCACCAGATACACTCTATCCCTTATAGACATACTTGCTAGTTTCCTAGAACCATAACAATGTTAAACTCGTGTAGTCAACATACATAAAAACAAGGCCATTATGTCCTATATTCACCAGCTGTCAGTTCCAGTCAGTGAGCCTTATGCATGATTCAGAGACGTCGCATCTCACAAAAGGAAAAAGACCCTGTCTTACTCTATGTGATTTTCGACTGTGGCTGAAGAAAGAGGGGTGGTGGTGGTTCTGCTCCCTCCTTCGTCCCTTGTGTGTGTGTGTGTGTCTGTGTGTGTGCGCGCGCGCCGTGGAGTGGCGTCTTGATAATATTCGTTCCCCGATGGGTAATTCATCCAACGTGTATATGGAAATGAGCTGTCAGCTACTCCCGTGAGCAGTGGGTGATGAATGGTTATGGTTATGGTAGGGATGAGAGTATGGTTGTTCTAGAGAGAAAGAGAGATTTATGGTAGCAAGAGACGAGCTGCTGTGGCCGTGGAAAAAAGACATTTGTTCCATGGAAGTAGAAAGGAAAAGTGGAAAGGTTGAAACATTGAGTAGTCTTAGCTGTCTGATGGAAAGGAACGGGGCGATAGGATGGAAGAGGAAAGTAGGATGGAATAGGACGAGATGATAGGATGGAAGAGGAAAAGTAGGATGGAATAGGAAAGAGCAAAGAGTAGACAGAGGGAACGTAATATCAAAGCCACAAGAAAAGAAGAATCTTACATTTTTTTCGCCTTATTTTCTTACTTTCTTCCTACTCCTTGCTTCTTTTCCTCCCATTTACTTCTTCTTCCTCCTCCTCCTTACTTCTCCTCCTCCTCTTCCTCCCTCTTCCCCTTCCTCGCACCAGCACTGTGATCCGAGTACTTTAATTATGACACAGTTCTTGACTTTTCAGACCCGATTGTTGACTTAAGTTCATCACCTGTGCAGATGTGGAGAAATTTCTGCAATTCCTCTTCAAATATTTGAGGATGAGCCTTGAATATAAGAGCATTTTTCCGGGACTGTGGTTGGTATATATATATATATATATATATATATATATATATATATATATATATATATATATATATATATATACACATATATATGTGTGTCTATCTGTGTGTCTGTCTGTGTTAGAGAAAGAGAGTCAGAGAGAGAGAGAGAGAGAGAGAGAGAGAGAGAGAGAGAGTGATTGACTATGGCTCTCATGTGCTCATAGCCGATTGCCCTCTGACCCGAGAGCTGACCTTACCTGGACCTGCACGAAGAGAGGCGATTACGCCCGACGACCCGATGCCTCGACCTGGTCAGGTCACGAAGGAACTGACTGTTTATTGCATGACGTACAACGCTTTTATTACCTGTTCAATATCATTAAGCAATATTCGCTAATGAGAGTCGTCTTCGTTCAGGCGTTAATAATTTAATTAATTACTTTTGAAGCGGATTTCTGAACGCAACACTACGCCTCTCTCTCCCTCTCTCCAACTCTCTCTCTCTCCAACTTTCTCCCTCTCTTTCTCTCCAACTTTCTCTCCCTCTCTCTCTCCAACTTTCTCTCCCTCTCTAACTCTCTCTCCCTCTCTAACTCTCTCTCCCTCTCTAATTCTCTCTCCCTCTCTAATTCTCTTTCTTTCTCACTAACTCACTCTCTCTCTCTCTCTCTATGCCACACAGAGACTCTTCCGCTGCCCCGTCTCTACCTCCTCCATTCCATAATAAGATGGTCTCGTCTTTCGTCAAGAGAGACGAATCTGTTCTCCCTATAAAAAAGAAAAAAAAAAAACTCAGAGCTTCATCCATATCTATATAAACTAATTTCGCAGGTAACGAGCGCTAATCGCTAAACGACACCGAATGCAATCTTTATGCAAATAAGATGATATGACGTATATGAGCCAGCTGCTCCTCTGTGGGATTCCATTTTGGCTTTCTTCATTGACAAGAGAATGTCATTTATGAAGCAAAAGTGGAAGTATGATGACTTCATTGTTGGCTTATCTTTATAAAATCCACCTTAATACTATCTTCTCTGAAAACCTTGAGACACAGATGAGCACTATAGGGTAACGATAAGGGGCCGCAGGCCACAGATGAGGACCACGGACCACGTATGAGAAGGTACAGACCACAGATGAGGACTGTGGAGAACGGGTGTGGTTTATGGATTACGTGCTAGGAATATTGGCTCGAATTAAGGACCATAGACCACATATAAGGCCATGGGCTCAATACAGAAGGGCAATAGACAACATGTCTTTAAAAAAACAACAACAGACGAGAAGTAAAAAGAACGTTGACTTTAAAAGCTTTTCAAGCGTAGGAATGAACAGATCAAAGAATTTGGAATCAAAGTGATTCAAAGTGAGAGATCAAAGAAGGATAGCAATATTGATAAATCCCCACAGAATCTCCCGGATTTTCCCCAGATTCTTTATCGAGCGTCACAGACTCTCTTGACCGTTCCGTGGCGTCTCCCTGACCTTGACACCCTATATTTTCTGGTCTCTTCCAAGGGGGAAAAGGGGCTTTAGCTGTCGAGCTTTGTGCTGACTGGCCAGTGTGTTGATTGCTTCCGTCCTCATAACTCCCACCCCTTTACCAAAAAAGGCTATCATGTGTGGCTACTGCTGCTTTCTATTTCCTCAGCTTTATCATAGCATATTGGTATTCACGCTTCCAGACACAGCCGTCCAAACCCGGCCTCAATTCCTCACTGGAAATGTAACTTTACAACCCGAGCTTGAAAGCCGAATAAGAGAGACCACTTTATGCAGTATAGTCTCATATTCTACCACCCCTCCGTAACTATAAATCTTATACGAATATTTCTAGATGTGTCGATCATAGATACGTTTTCTTACCGGTGTCATATTATGCCTATGGTGCTGAATCAGGCCGTATCGAAAGTTCCATCGGTCGTCATCGTCTCCGAGGAACCAAAATGTCTGAAATGGCTTCGCTGACTGGGCAGTGTGAGGATGGGTTGGGAATAGCATGCTGGCTACGAGGTGTGAGGATGGGTTGGCGTGTGTGTGTGTGTGTGTATATATATCTGCGAGGGAGGGAAAGTTGGAAGCGTTGGCGTTTGAGGGGACCCAGGGAGAATAGGGAGGACAGTAATGTAGGAGGCTTATGGCTGGACCTCCCTTATGTGAGGCGCCCCTCTGAACTGTTGAGGGTGAGCAGACCGTTCTGTAGGATTGCTTGGTGTCTGGAAGGAGCCTGAACAGAAAGGATTTTTCATCGTGTGTAGTGTGTTGGCGAACGCCGTTCTTGGACTATGGAAACAGGTCATCTACTACGAGGGGCCTGGTCTAAAGGAAGATGAATCATATGGAAGGATTCTGAACGCGATAATGTATCTCAGATTTAGAGGGACATCGGAGGCACACGGGAGAATACTCCTTTAAGGATGTGTACTCAGTCTACTGATGTTAATCAAGCAAGTATCTAATGCGTATATTAAATGTTAGATTTATTCTAAGAGCTAAGCACACAAAATGTATTTGCTGAAAAATACAGTGTTTATACCCCATATTTTCATTCGGTATTATGACCCGCGACTGTGATGCTATTTTAAATAAAGGTATTTCTTGTTCAAATTGAGAAATAGTTTATCTAAGGGATTAATTATAATATTGACTGGAGGGTTCTTAATAAGACATCCGTTACGGTACATCATGTCCCTGTGGGAGCCTTTACCATCATAGCTCATCTCTAGCACAGAGGGACACATTAAGACACCGAGTGTTGGAAGGTCTGCTTGCTCCGCTGTCGCAGCTTAGTCGTCCTCTTGCTTGAGCAGATCGACCTACACCGGAATGCCGTGGGTGACGAACACATTTACATATCCACCAAAACGGAGAGAGGCTTCATTAGCCTGCATTTGCATGTCGATTCGCCTCAAATGCTACAATGCCCTAATACCCTCACCGGCCGTGGAGGTGGACTTGGCACAAGAGGAACTCGCGTATTGTTATGATTGGCTTCGACAGCGTCATTGATTGCTTGTCTACACGAGGCGCCAAGTGCACTGATGTGGGGAGTGGGTAAAGGGAGGGGAGGCGAGATGCAGTGAAGGTGTGGGGGTGATGTAGAAGGGTGTGATTGAGACAGGTTGGGTGGAATGGAGTGAAAGAGGGTGTGGGGAGAGAGAGAGAGAAGGCCAGTAATGTGTAGTGAGGAGAGGAGATGAAGACTGTAGCTAAAGTTGGGTTTAAATGTGGTTTATGGGAGATTAAAGAGTGTAGTGAAATGGATCGAGACGTAGAAGGAGTGGAGAAGAAGGAAGTAGCCTTCAAGAGGGAAGAGAGAGGATAGACGAAGCTTGAAAGGAGGGAGTGGAGGCAGCCCACAGGGAGGGAGTGGAAGGACCCTACAAGGAGAGAGTGAAGGAGTTCACAAAGTGAAACATGTCCTACAGGAGTCTAGGACACTAGTAGAGGGTATAAAGAATATATTGATCCACAAGCTTTGGTTTCCCTTCAGATGATGTGAATGGGCTCGTTTCTTTTGCCTGTTAAAAACCACGAGCTTAAAGTTTTACATGTACACGAAAAAGATAACTAAACAGGTTTTTCGAACATATACTGTGACGCTGGTATCAAAAATGGAGAAAAAGAAATGTTGAATTCTCACGTAATAAATGAAAGAGTCACGGTCATTTTCCTTTGAGAAAGCAGTGACAACTAATAATTTTTTTTTTTTCCTTCCCTGATGTGTGCGCCCGTAGAAATATCCCGTGATTCATCCAATCAGCTAAATGGAAGCCTTGTAAGTCAGAGAAACTAGCGTATCCCAGAACCCGCCAGGTTAATTAGATTTCTAATGCTCTTGCCGTACATAAGAACACGTTATAGGTTTTCTATGAATTTTGTCATGACGCGAGTAACGGAAAAAGAGCACAAAACTTTAACCGAGAAGTGTTTATGGACGTTGTGTGTTTGTAAAAGGTTAAGAGACGGGGGCAAGAAAGTGTAAAACTCTCTCTACGTAACACAAATAGTAATAAAACACACACACACACACACACACACATCAAAGAAAAGACATAATACATATGCACAACATTAAGAGACGAGGCAACTAGAATGTAATGCTCTCTCCTCGTAGCACTCAAATATCAACCATACAGACAAACAAGTAGCAGCAGATGACTGGAATAAACTGAGCTAGGAACTTGGGAATGCCTATAGCTTAAGTCTTAAAAGTTACATGACAGTAGAGAAAAATTGAAGAGATGTGGCTCCACGAGTGTACAAAACTCCCTCTTACCCCTACCGTACGAATAGGTAATTACCTACATTTAGTAGAGCCTCTGGGTATTTTATTCTCCTGCTTTATGTAGAAGTTTTGAGAAGTTATAGAGTGGGAAGTGATTAAAAGCAACCACTATCCGAAACTTCTTTAACATAACTTCAGTTATCGAGGGTATTGTCAACTTCATATACATTATCATTATCCATGTTTTCCTGTCCTTCCAAATTGGAGTGATTAGTACACCAGACTCACTCTTCCTAATTTGAATATTTCACCTAAATTACAGGCATTGTGAAAATGTTTAAATGTTATGTGTTGTCCCTCTTACACAAGGCCTGTAATATGAAACCAGATTATCTTGATATAACGCACGGTTCCTGGTCTTTAATGTAAAGATATTATCACTGTAAAGTAAAAGTATAAGTATAGTCTTAAGGGCATAAGATACAGAGTTTTTGAAAAGTGAATATTCATTTGTTAACTTCTAAGTGTATGTTTTGGGATATTTCACTGCTGCTGTGATATTTGTCTTTGTATTCACTGCAGCTGTTGCAGTGAAATGAGAAATGTTTTGTTAATGAGGAAAAATATAAGGTGTTTAAAGTATAGTTTATGTACGGCGAACAGTGATACTGTCGTTCAGCAGTGAAATGCTTATCTACAGCTTACGGGAGGATTCATTTCCAGGCCCGTGTGTCACTGTTGGTAGGACGACAGTTACTGGTTTTCACTGCTCCCCTATATCACTGTTAGTGGCACGACAGTTATTGGTCTGTCAGCACTGCTCTCCTTTAATGTATCACTGTTGATAGGGATGACAGTAATTAGTCGGCACTGCTTTGGTATATCAGTGCCCACTGAATAATAGTGATTTTGTCCGCACTGCACCGTATATCACCGGTAGCAGAACGATGCTGAATGGTCGGCACTGCTCTGCACATCACTGCTGATATGACAACACGCAGCTCACCCCTTCTGACATACTCCCAGAAATCTATGACAAAAAATGGAATAAAATACTCATTGGAAACTGATGTTCCCTGAAAATCACCGGGGAAAAAAAATGTTTAAAATCCCTTAATGGTCAAAATTCGATAGAGAGTGCGACTGAATTACGTACAAAGATTCTGAAACTTTCATCATGTGGGAAGGTTTTATGGACAAAATGTGTGTGTGTGTGTGTGTGTGTGTGTGTGTGTGTGTGTGTGCGTGTCTGTATATTTTTCCCTTCACCTACAAATGTTAGTATAACAGCTTTTTTCCCCTTCCTCTGCTGAAGCCACTGATATATAGAGACTGGGTAGGGAAACGGCTGGGGACATATCCCCAAATGCCAGGGATATTTCCCCTTCTCTTTCCCCCTCTAATTATTTCCCGTATCATAATGCGAGAAGCGCCGTTTTTTCCCCTTCACCACAGCAGCCTGCATATTTAGTCTAATTTCCTCCCTCGAGAAGGTTACGGAGAGCCTCTATTTACCTCACTCTCCCTCTCTCTCTCTCTCTTTCGTAACTATTTTTTTTCCCATATTTCTCCAAAAATCGTGTCATGGAATATTTAAGAATATCGATTGTCGTCTCCTCCTCGACCAACGTAAAGACCGAGACATCTGCTTCAGCTATGTATGTGGATTTCAGCACTACTGTCTTAACAGCTAGTTCTACCAGACTGGTCGAGAAGCCTGGCTATAGTCTGCCAGATGGCGGTGGCAGCTCCTCGACCTCTACCTATAGGTAAGGCTTGCGTTGAAGCCCCCCCCTGTGGTCTACCAGATTCTGTTAGGTCGACCCTCCCGCGACCTCATTGTGGTCTACCAGACTCTGGTAGGTCGACCTCCCGATTATAAAGCTCACATTAAAATCTAACAATGGTTTAAGAGACCATATCCAAGGAGAATATTCACCCAGTTTTTGTTAACAATCAAAGACACTGAATATTTAATCCCAAGAAGAGAATATAATCCACGAGTGTGGCATTGCTCTTGTATTCTAACGAAACAGATTCGGACATTCACGTATGACTAGATACGAACAAAACTCCGAAATATCGAAACACACATGGAAATCGAATACATGACATATTCAAATTGGGATCACATGTAAATGCAATGCAATACAACGCTCTGCAATACAATGCAGCTTTTCAGAATTTGCCAACAGCTGCTACGGATTATATTACCATAATTATAAACTATTTCCGTGTTCATGATGTCAAACATAGTACTAAATCTCTGGCTTTCAATCCTTCAGTGTAATCGGGTATTATGAAAATAATGCCCCCAAAGTCAAAGATCTTTGAGTAATATATCACTACTTAATCTAGTTATGACCATATGACTGAATAAAGCTATTAAAACCAGTCTATAGAAAAGCCAAAGGAAGGATGCCAACAGGTCAAGAGAGACAGCTAAATCTCACTTCAAGATGATTCCTAGAGTCTAATCTGAGGAATTCTTTCCACACAACGGGAAAAAAGCTATAATACAGAGCCCTAGATATATAAAGAACCAGGGAAACTATTTTTGCCTCTGTACAGAATACTAAATAACCACAACCTACAAAAAACACAACCCCACGTATCCATAACTCTTAAAAGAAATTATTGTAACTGTTCTCTGTTCTCGGGCCAAATAGAAATTGAAGAAAAAAAAAATATATATATATATATATATATATATAAAATGTATTGTATCATGAAAAATAATGTGGTGACAGTTGTGGTTTAACGCTCCTTTGGGTAAACTAATGTAAACTCAGAGTTTATGGTAAACTTCTCTACCTCTGTGGGAGTTTTCTTTTTTTCTGTAAATCCCTGTGAGCCGTCCACAGGCACCAGTTGGCTTGCCTGTGTATACCAAAATTATGTTCCACTAAATGTCGAGATTCATCATATCAAACGGTCTAAGCAGCCTGGGAAAGTAGCGGGAAAACTGTTAGTATGTATTTTTTTCCTTTTTTTTTCGTACATATTGAAGGCAACAGGAGTGCGCACGCTGGGTACTTTGTGAAAAAGGAAAAAAGTCTAGGTTGGTCACCAGCCGCGTTTCACTAACTCTCTTGGCCTGGGATGAGTGTCTCTATTTTCTCTCTATTCTCTCTCTCTCTCTCTCTCTCTCTCTCTCTCTCTCTCTCTCTCTCTCTCTCTCTCTCTCTCTTT
>JAYMFT010147189.1:0-12701 GCA_038088735.1 Panulirus argus
TTATCATTCGCAATGATTCGTATGTTGTTACTTAATAAAACGCATACACACATGAGGTGAAAACTAGGTATGGTAACAGCGCTTAAAGAAACACAAAACACTGACAGAAAAGGTCATGAGAAAGGCAACAAAGATGGTACCAAAATTAATAAAAGAAAGAAGAGTAAGGGATGACTTGATCATAGTCTTTAAAAGAAATGTAAATAACTACCTTTATAGTGTAAGAGTAGCTGTGTGATAGGAGAGAAATTTCAGGAGGTTGGGCCCCACGAGTGTAGAACTCCTTTCCTTGTACAGTACAAGCAGGTAATTATAGAACATTCACAACACGAGAGTTATGTACTCGAAAATTATCACAAAAGAAAGCGCAATATGTACTCAAAAACAGCTGCAGGTCCCTCCCTACGCACTGACTGTGTCACTGAAGAGGCGCTATGCAGAACGATTTTAACACCAGCTGAGGGAACACACACACACACACACACACACACACACACAAACACACACACACACACACACTATCAACGACAGACGCTGTTTAAACAACCATCAGAAAAAGACGTTATGCACAGAGAGCCCCGTACATGCTGTACAGAAGACATCACATTCAGTAAACGCCACACGCACCAACGCTGACTCGCAGGAGGTTCGGAAATATAAACCCAAGGACGCTATGCTCACAGGGAGTCACTCCCATACCCTACACGGTCATTATGGAGAATTCCCTCAGCGTGACGCTCAGCAAATTGAGCATCTCTTACCTAGAAGCGTCATGGGTCTTACCATAATGGTTGACTCAATGCGGCACATTTTCTCTTTTTCTTCTTCGTCGTAATTGTGATTGAATTCAAGGACGTTCTTAACCCTTTGAGTACGACCGTACGACCCTTGAGCATGACCGTGATTGTGATGCCCTGACCTTCTGCCCCCACCCCCCACCCACCCTCCCTTCCCCCGGCCCTTGTGTCTCAAGTTAAAAAGGCCAGCCTATCATACCGTAGGTCGTGCTGTCCTCCTTAAAGGCCGTACGCTTTCAAAGGGTCGTTAGCTTGTGTTCAAGAGTCATACATACAGTCGTGTTTACGAGTCACGCCTTCGTGCTTGGAGACCGGAACGTCGTGCTCGAGAGTCGTACCGTAATCTTTCGGTCATTAGCATCACACAATTTGTAAGTGTTGGCCTTAACTCCCTCACTCTCCTAAACAACCAAACAGGGCTTTTTTGGTGGGGTTGGTGACAATTAGGAGGTAGTTACCAGCGGCACCAAACTGCCCATGACTGTGACGAACCCGCTGATGGGCGCGAGTCAGGTATTAATTTTGTTTTTCCGTAATTGGGCAGACGGGTGGCTGCAATCTCCCTTCCCTGAATGGCGATGGTATGTACCTGTGGCGGGTAGAGGCGGGCTCCCTGGCAGATGAGGTGGTCGAGGCTGCCTGGTAAATGAGATGGTCGAGACTACATATATCAGATGGTTCACATCGCATGGTTGTAAATGACAAACACCAACGCAGTGTTCAGATATCTAATTCCTCCACGAAGTAACGTTTCCACGCAGCGTTCAAATGGCTAATGCCTCCAGACATCAAGGTCCTCACGCAGCCTTCATGTGTCTTCCTTGTTCACGCCAGCGTGCGAGTACCTAAACACGCTCGTGGAGAACGTTGCAATGTCTCGCTTCTTAGATGGAATCAACAGATGGAAGCACAGAGAAAATATTTCCAAAATGAGGTAATGAGGAGTAAATGAAGAAATAATTGTTGATTTGCGTATAAGTCAATTTTGGAGCACCTGCTCCTTCTTGGGCGGCCGTCGGGTGGTTGCCTCCAGCAATGCCTGGAACACTTACCTTTGCAGACGTGGCCGTTGAGTGTTTGCTTCCAGCAAGGCCTGGAACACTTACCTTTGCAGAGGCGGCCGTTGAGTGGTTGCTTCCAGCAAGGCCTGGAACACTTACCTTTGCAGAGGCGGCCGTTGAGTGGTTGCTTCCAGAAAGGCCTGGAACACTTATCTTTGCAGAGGCGGCCGTCGGGTGGTTGCTTCCAGCAAGGCCTGGAACACTTACCTTTGCAGAGGCGGCCGTCGGGTGGTTGCTTCCAGCATGGGCTGGAACGCTTATCTTTGCAGAGGCGGCCGTCAGGTGGTTGCTTCCAGTAAGGCCTGGAACACTTACCTTTGCAGAGGCGGCCGTTGGGTGGTTGTTTCCAGCAAGGCCTGGAACACTTACCTTTACAGAGGCGGCCGTCGGGTGGTTGTTTCCAGCAAGGCCTGGAACACTTACCTTTGTAATGACGGCCTTAGGGTGGTTGCCTCCTGTGGAAGAAGAAGACGTTGGATTTGAGACACTGGAAGGTGAACGGGAGAGGTGGGCGGGTGTCACGGAATTGGATTAACTAAACACAGAATTAACATGAAAGTGGTTCATCCGTCTTTATCATTATCATATCATTATTATTAACATTATTATCATTATTGTCCAAGCCTCGAGTTAAGGGCAAAAATCCTCATCGAGGGCATGCCCTAAAGGCTAAAGATTAGGCTAAAAATAAGATATAATCAAAGAGAAAAGAAGGGATAATAATCTCAGATGTATTGCATAAGGAACTCAATACCTGGTTTAACGGTACTGAATCCTTATTGCAAGACTGGTTTTTGACTCAGTATTATGCCCTCGGACTCCAAAACTGGTTTGACAGTGTCGTTCCCTCGGGCCAAAACTGGTGTGACACAGTATCGTGCCCTCAGACCGGAAAACTAGTTTCACAGACCTTTGTAGCACAACTGAAAAACAAACTACCAGAACTCGCAGAAATGTATTTCATCTCTGAATTGGCTTAACAATTCCTGATGAAGTCTTCACAGGTCTTCACCATCCCACAGAGCCCGGGCAGATGTAGCTCTGCAGAGCGTACCCATAACTTCAGAACTGAGTTAAAACTATGCTTCGATTCAGACCAGAACAACTAACTTCAAAAGCTTTGTCCTCAGTTTCTAAAATCTCCTTTAACACGATACTGTTAGCGAATATTCAGGTCATAGGTCGCATGTTAAGTTATAGGTTAATTTTCTAGTAATGATTATACCTTATTCAAGACAGTCTTTAAGACTAGGTAGATTTAGGATGGGCCGGTTGAAGGGCCTTGGGTGGAATGGGGTAAGTGTTGAGGGTCTAAGTTAAATCAACGACTGGTCTCAATTAAACGTTAATCAACCTGGTACTGGGATTGGTTGTTGCCACTTGTTATCAAACTAGTGAATTATGATGATTTGGTCCCCTTTTTTTGTATTGGTTCACCGTAATTAAAGAGTGGAGATCATCGCGATTAGATCGTGGTGAGATAAAGATGGTTCCTAAATACCTCAGATCATATCATGTCAAGAAGATAACGTCTCATTACCTTTTTCTATGATTATTATTCCGGCTCTCATCATCATTATCAGAACACCTCAAACGTATAATTAAGGTCTCGTAGAACTGGTCATAAAGGAAACATATCGACCCCCCCCCCTCCACACACACACACACACACACACACACACACACACACACACACACACACACATGTGATTAAGATCTTGTAGAACTGATAATAAAGTGGCATATTAAGTGTCTGTCTGCTTTCAACCAGCCGGTAATCACTGCACCTGTGTATGTAACCAGTTATACACAGGTGAGAAGCTGCTGCTTTTGTTTACATAACCACGGGCGATGCGTTCGAGCGTGATCCTTATAACTGAGATCTCCCGCCACTTGTGTTTGCTTTACTGCCTCGAGGGGTGCAATGGCCGACGGGTTGTTGGCCGCCGAAACTGTGGTGGCAACACTTGCTCAAGACGCCGGCCAACCAGCTGCTTCCAGCAACGTGTGTGTACAACAACCACCTGGTCGGATCCTCCCGATGCACTGGCATGGTTTGAGCTGACCTTCGTTGATTGACATCCAGTATTCTTCTGCAGATTTATTTGTGTGTGTGTGTGTGTGTATTCACCACGTCCGCAGCTGCGGATATTCATAATACTGTTTAGCATCGGTTTTATAAACAAACAGTTTTTATGGTGTCCGCTTATCTGGGGATGATCCTTTTGTGGTGAGATGTGGTTATCTGTTGCGTCTTCAGTTTTGTTTATCTGTTGTATAATCTGGTGGTAATCTCCTGTTGCTTATCTACATTACATTCACTTGACATCGTATTGTCAAAATGGTCATGACAGAACTGGCTAGATTTACGGACACTTTCCGCTAACACACCATCTGTGGGGGTGTGGTGTTTTCTTCACCGCTCCATCTACCTACCTACGATCTCCACCACCACACACACTTCCGATGCAACACAGTGTGTGTTGGTGTCTTCACATGCAGCCCCCACTAACCAATACTCCGCCACACACTGTCAGCATAAGTCTCAGAAGTACCAACTGTATTACCACCTTCACTCCACCACACCATCCCCTGACGATTGCGAATACCGCCTCTCCACCAGGAACCACACACGCCTGCCACTTCACTCCACCGTATGGTGTTCATAGCTGTAGTCAAACGTGTAGTTACCACCTTTCCGGCCTCGCCGGGGCTGTTGGAAGTGGCCAGGTGGGGGTTAATCATGACCCTCGCATTCCCTAATGTGTGTTGGAACGCGTCCCTGGAGACTCCCAGTATTGGATGATTGCACACTCGGCGAGAATTATCCGTTCAAGTATTGGCATTAACCTCACCCCAGACGAGCGTCTTGGGGGCCGCCTAAGTCACAAGAGCAGTAGTTCGTGGCGTTACGACCCGTGGTTGGTCAGTTAATTCGTCTGAGGCCGATTTTTCGCTATGAGTACTCCCGCTATTTATCCTTTCTAGATAATGACGTAGGAGGAAGAAAAGCGTTCAGGTCTCAGCGTTCCTCGCTTGTTACATGAGCATGTTAGACATGATGTATTGGACGATGATGATCTATCTACTCGGGTCATTACGTTGAGCGTGTGGAGAGAGGTACTCCCGACACCTGTAGTGGTTAAATGGGCCGAGCGAGTTCTCGCTCGGGCCTGTCATTTGCCCGTCACGGTCCCCGGTAAGGATCGACTCTTTAATGGACAAGTTGCCCTTTATGTGGGACTCTTTAGGGAGATGATAGCAGGGGGGAGTCGGTTTCCTAGTGACATCTTCTGCGACCAGAAGATGGGTATTACCGCGGGAGTGGAAGGGAGAGACCACTGGTGTGTGGTGGATAAGTAGGGGATATTAGAGGGGGTTTTAACGTTACCAATGGAATAGTAGAAGGAAGACACATCCCCCGTTGTGTAATTTGTCTCCATCAGCTGTTGTTGCTCTGGAAAGTACTCGAGTGTTTTGTGGATTGTTCTCTGGAAAGTTTCGAAGAAGGCTTTTGAAAAAAAAAAGCAGAGTTCTCCGGCAGGATTCTTGGTGCCACGCGAGGCTGTGAAGACAGACAATACAGCCTAGTCAGATATAAGAGTTAGAAGACTTAATCACAGTTTGTGCTGATCTCAATGTACGGGAGTTGCATTTGTGTGGGTTTCTCGTCTGTCTGTCCGTCTGTCAGTCTAGTTAGCTGTCTGGCTGCATTTCAATCTCTTTTTCTTTTTTTCCTTTGTTTTCTTCTTGCTTGTATACCCACTGGTCTCATGACCTGTTGCCATCCTGCTCGTCTGCTGGCGTACCTGATGGTCACGTTGCAGCAGACTCTGTTCATTACCAGTCCCGGATGTTTTCCCGGGAGTTATACCGTACCAGGAAAATTATGCTGGGTGAAGAACCACCTCTCTACTAGGCGGCCCGGGCCGCCCACTCTGTGCCGCTAGGCCGGCCGGCCCGACCTACCACTGCACCTCACGAAGCTGTGTGTCACTGGAAGACGAAAGAATCACCTGGTGTGGGCAGCAAACACAGCTGTGAGTAGCATCCAGACTACGAAGTCTCTCCATCTTCAGGACGGATGTTGTGATGTATTACTGAAGTGTACTGATGTGGGCTATGACGACGTGATGTTCTTGGTGGTGCTTTTGGGAAGGTGAGGGGGGAGGGGCGTTTGGTTGAGGGGATCATCCACTGGTGGGACCTCACTAGTTTGGAGGTGTGGAAGTGTAAATGTGACTTAAGATACTGTCATGTAATATGCAGATACGATGCTGATCTGGTAATGGTGAAACTTCTTCGGGCAAGTTTTATTAGTGACATCTGTTCACTGAAAAGGTATAGATATTTGTAAAATCAACGTTCTAATCCCTTGGTAGGCTCATAAGCGTGTCATAGAGGGCAGTGTCCCCGGACTCTTAAGAATACCCCTGAGTTGGGTCAAGCCGACTGTCGGATGGCTAAGTTAAGGGAATTCTCAAAACAGCATATGCAAAACTCTCGTGGCCACTTTCGCACTTGATATAATTTTCAAAGGTCTTTAGTTATAACTGCTAAAAGCCACTTATCAATTGTATAAAAAAAAAGCTCTTGAACAAATCGCTGGTATGATATACCTGAAGAAACCCTGATCATAATCATAACTACTAAAAGATCTGCAAAGACTGTAAAGTTAATGAGGGATATCAGTGTCAAGAGAACTTTTAGTCATTCTGATGAACATCCACAGTTGGTCAACGCGGACTGTGAAAACCGGAAACATTTTATGATTTATTGGGGGCGATGGTGTTAAACCGAAACAAGTTCAGGTTTTAAGTTTATCTTTAGGGAATAAATCCTATAGCTAGACCTGAGTCGTATCGAGTGACTAAAGAGAGAGAGTTTTATTCAAGATAATGACCTGGTAGTTCTACTAGGCCCAGCCTTACTATGAGGGCCACATGCTCACAAGGGGAAGCGAGGCATAGCTGTGGGAACAGCTGGAGGTGCGTGAGGAAGCTGTGGGCCTGACACAGGGCTGGGAGAGACAGTGGGTTGAGTTCAGTCAACGAATTTCGTAGGGTAAGGATAGGTGTCGCTGGGGCGAATGAATGAATGAAGAAACCAGTGAATGTAGGATGTCACTGCCTTGGATATTGAAGGAACCAGTGACTGAGCGATGAACAGTTCTTCATGAGGTGCGGCGCCTCGATAAGAGGCTGGTTGTGTTTTACATTTCTAAATCAAGGAAATAGTGAAAACATCAGAGTGTTACCGCATGGATGAATGAAGCGGTGCAAGCATAATGGGGGCGTGAGGTGGCGAGTGGAAGGGTCAGCTGCTGGACGTTGGCGTGGGGGGAGGTGGCACACGCACACACACACACACACACACACACACACACACACACACACACACATTAGAGAAGGTTGAAGGGATGGGGCCCCACGAGTGTACCCCCGTTCGGTACAGTGCAAGGTGGATAGCGTTGCGACCTTCCAACCAAATGCGTCCGAGTTCGAATTCTGGCAATGGCAGCCAGCCGGCTCACAGCCAACCCAGCTGTTCATCCTGGCATTTGGAGGGGCTGGTCGATAAGTGGGTGCCTGCTGTGAACTGGTTTGTGTGTGTGTGTGTGTGTGTGTGTGTGTGTGTGTGTGTGTGTGTGTGTGTCTACATGAGATTAAGTGTAAAACAAACACATTACGATTTCAACTCAGACGTAGCGAAACATCGAATAATCGATATAAGTAGAGATAAAAACATCATATGAGAAAATTAATCTCGCTGTTCTTTGTCGTATCATCTTGAACAGGTTTTTTCTTTTCTTGAAGCTTATTTTCTTCCCATCTAGTACTGTGGTAGTCTAGCGCCGCCACAAGGCCAGGTCAGCCCCGGTATCTGGTACTGAGGCAGTCCAGTAATTGGCCAGGCAGGTCATACTCGGTACCTGTGGTACTTTGGTTACCCAGTTCCTGCCCAGGTAAGCCAGCACCGATACCTGGTACTGTGTCAGTCCAGTACCGAGGTAGACCAGCCCTGGTGTACCTGGCACTATGGCGGTCCAGTACTTGGCCAGACCAGCCCAATTACCAGGTACTGTGGAAGTCCAGAACCTAGCCAGGTAGGCCAGGCCCCGGTACCTGGAGACCCGACCCTCCGCGTCAGGTAATGAAAGGTGATGTGGGTCTAGCAGCTTCCGACGCAGGCATCTGGGAAGCGAGCCAGCCGCCCCGCGGATGGATGGAAGGTGACAAGCACTAGTTAAAGATGGCGCACTGGACTACGAGACGCGGCAGGGACGGGTGTGGCTTCGTTGGTCGGTAGATGTAACGGGTTGAGGGAATGATAGACTGGGTATAAGTTGATGGGTAGATGTAAGGGGTTGAGGGACTGATAGATTGGGTTTAAGAAGAGGCAATGCTGTTCTTGTTTTTTACGGATGTTCTAACCATTCATATCCGAAGGATAAATTTCTTCTTTAAGATCCTTATGGCCTTATTCTTACATCACTTATTGCTACAAAAGCATCGTTTATCTATGATAATAGATCTTGTAATACCGAGTGTACCTTACAGTACTCCCAGCTGCTACGGCAAAGCCAAAAGTGGCGACCAATTTATACCGGATGGTGGTAGGACCCGAGGCAGGGCACAGGTGACTATGAGCAGGCTTTGCTTGAGGCACTTCCTGCTAGTGTTCTGACACCGTGTTTGGCTAACGCATTGGCGGGTTATCTCAGAAGGTCTTCAGGATAGTAACTGAGGCTAAATCTTAAGTAGGATTTTTCCCCTCTTTTTGTCTCTTCATAATTCCTGACCTAGTGTGTTGTGCAGTCAGGGTGTATATATATTTCTTAGAAGCCAAGGTCGAGTTGTTTTTGTTTCATCCTCTGTCTGGTCCTTCTTCGTACTGTGAGCAATAATTCTGTACAGTTCCCAGATGTGCAGCCACAAGGTATATGATCTTATAGACTTTTTAAGAGACGCGTTGAAGGTCGACGATGTTTTATGCAAGCATATCTGCCTCCCAGTCACTGCTTTTGCAGATGGGCTAAGTCATGAGGCGTCGTGAGCAATAAGTCGCGGGGGAAAAGGGAGATGTGTGACAGCCAGTGTGGAGGAGACATTAGGACCCACCAGGGGTGTGTGTTGGAGGGAAGGAGGAGGTAGTGGGGCCAGATGATGGGGGAGGGTGTTGGCGGAAGGCTTTACCAAGGGGTAGAGAGAAGGGCCGGCCGAGAGATTGGGATGTGGAGGGAGGGACGGACGGACGGGAGGGAGGGAGGGAGGATGATGAATTAGATACCGGCTGACGCTTACGAATCAGGAGTGTTTAAGGTATTTTACCTTTGATGACGGACGCTTTACCTGTGGGTCGTGGTCGTTAGGCTCCGACACAGGTAACAATGCCCCCGTGAATATAATGGTTACCGTAAAAAGGAAACCGATTGCTTAAGGACATACCAGCGCATACCGTCTGGGTTGGGAAGAATGAAAAGGCGATAAATAACAGGATAAAGAAAGAAAAAAAGAAGCCATTAGTATCGAAAATATATATTTCAAAATCATATATTTCAAGTGACGAAGACGAAGCAGCCCGAAGAAATATTTCAAAGCGAAATTGTAAAGGAAGATTAAAGAGAAGTGTGGACTTTGGTACAAAATACGGAGATGAAATATACAGTGTGGTGTTCATTCCGGGGGATAAGAATGAGGAAGAGGGAGGCAGGGATATCAGGTGGTAACTGAGGCGGCCAGTGAGGTGGTCAGCGGAGTCGGTATAGGGAATCTTAACTGGAGACTGAGATGAGTTCACGTGGAACCCAAGTAGACTCTGGAGGTTGAGGTCGAGTTGTGCTGTTGAAGAGGATCTTTATGAGTATCCGCTGGGAGGGTTGGTCAAGCGCAGGGAGAGTCGAGGGCTGCGATGGAGGGAGTCTCAGGTGGAGTCCGGGGAGAGGAAGCTGTGGTATACAGAGCCCAGGACTAAGTCGACAAGAGCTCTGGCGACAGTCGAGGACTGAGCCAGGCGAAATCCTGTAGATACAGACCAGATACTCGTAAGTGGTGATCATCGTTCCAAGTCTGCCATCAGCAAACATGAACATGACGGAAGACAAACCAGAATCTTCTTGTCGTTCGTGACTCCGAACGACCCCTCATTCGAACCGGTGGCACCACAATCATACGCCAGGATCACCACCACCAGCAACGGAGGCATCAACACATGTATTTGCACCATCATCATCAGCACCACCAACACCCATCATCACCCCCAGTATCGTCTTGTAGAACGCCAGACTCCCGTCATTACGGAGAGAAAGATCTTTCGACATTATAGTTGGATATCGTTTGTTCCATCTCGTCTCTGGGTCTGGTAACTCCTTAACCTCAGCCTCTTGTGACCCCATCTCTTTCCCCTACCACCTCTCTCTCTCTCTCTCTCTCATGAGGCAGCCCCACACACACACACTCACACGCACACACACACACACACACCTGAGTGACCGGGTCGTCGCTGGCGTGGCCTTGATCTGAGAGTATTAATTGGGTGTATAGTAGTAGCGGGTCCGCCTCCCTTTGCGCCACCTGTCGACCAGAACCCTAAGGTCGTGGTCCCCTGCTGAGCCATCCCCAGCGTCTGCTGCCGAATGCCACCAGAAACCTTGCATTAGTCAGAGATTCAGCGTCCACAAACAATAGCATGAAGATAAAGGAAGAGAGATATAACAGCAACAAGAGAATTTTTTTTTCTTGCTGTAGATCTGTAGAAATCTCTGTTCCCGTACGTCTTCACTAGAGACATGTACAACGTGCACCACTAGAAACCCCTGCAAACACGAGCTACTAAATACTTCTTCGTCCTATGGCACCAAGACCGCCACCTACGCTCTCAGAAACCCTCCCTAACGAAACCAGTACAACGTTATTCACGCTGCCGGGAACTTCCAATTATATTCACGGAGTCTTTAGGTGATGATTCTATCTTGTTTAGCTTTCTGCAGCTCCGTTAAGTTAAAGATTTTAATATGGCGCAAACGATCACCTGTATACAAAGCCATGGTTTCGGGTCGACGTGAGAGACGAAAGGGAAGCTTTAGTAACAAATGGCTTCAGCAACGTAATTCTGAGAACACGGTCATCATTTCACAGTGATCGAAGACTGGTGGGGTTCGTCATACAGCTCTGAGACTATGGTACGCCTTCTTGTAGTGCTCAGAAACTACAGTGGTTTTCCTCTGAGCTTTGAACCCACACTGGTGCTCTCGTAGCGCTCAGAGAGAATTAAGTCTCTCTCTTAGAGCTCTGATGCCTGTCATAAGACTCTATGAGGGGATTTTTCTGTGACGTTCGCCTTCACGTGAACTAACAGCTTTTGTTAACGCTCACATGGGAGTGTCTGAACGCATGTGGGCTTACGCAATACAGCGTATATGCACGTGAGGATGAATCAGCCAGATGGTGCAGTATTGTGAATAAAACTTCATTTGTTCACAGAAGTTAACATGTCAAGAAGTTAGAAAAGTTATTCCTCTGCGGTGGATCATACAGTCATTAGGTACACTTTGTGATGGTGTGGGTGGATCACACCATATACGACAGTGCGGGTGGATCTCATAAAAAAATTATGGCGGCGTGGGTGGATCACACCATATATGATAGTGTGGATGGATCAAAACATACATGAGAGTGTGGGTGGATCATATGTGGTAGCGTGGGTGGATCACACCATATATGACAGTGTGGGAACACTCGTCCGTCTGCTCTATACTGACCGTGGGATGTACATTTCCTTCTCACTTAAGACGGAAGTTTGGTTGAAAAACCTCACCCTCTCCCTCCCTCCCTCCCTCCCCACTGGGGCGTTACCCCACTCCCCCTATACTCCCTATTACATTCCTCATATCTTCCCTCTCCCTTACCCCACTCCCTTTCCTCCCTCCATCCTTCGCCTCGCTCGCCAAACATTTCACGGGAATAGAATATCCTTCAGGTTCGGACATTTTTGAACAAATCCGCGACTTCCCTCCAATGAAATATGGGCAGCGTCGGCGCCCCGAGATGTAATCCTCCGGATCCACCAGATGTAAAAGGTAATCAAGGTAATCCCTCTTGATGTTAAGACCTCTGTAATACCAGAGATGCATATTATTGATCAACAGATGAGAAAAAAAATCAAGGGTAATCACCATTATGTAGTTGATAGAGGTTTGTCCTGGTCTGGGAACGTAGGGGGCCTTGCGGTCTCCCCCTGCGGCAGAGTTTGGTGCCGCTGTGTCGCGCGGATCCAAAATAAACTTTCACGTCTTAAAACGCCGCTAATCCGTGCCTTCCTGTGGCGTGACGCCCGCGCCGTAACTCTACATTTCGGATTTTCCGGAGGTCTACTCCGACCGTACCCGAGTATTTTCAGCCGTGAAGGAAATTGTAATATACATTTCTACTGATTCTTTTTTTTTTTATATGTAATTACTACTACTGCTGCTGCTATTCTATTATCTTTTTTTATATCTACAACTACAATTACTAATACTACTGTTGCTATGATCTAGTTCTGTTTTAATCTAATATGTTATGGATTTTGTTATCATTGTTGACGTTGTTAATATTGTTGTTAATGTCGAAGTTGTTTTAATGTCTCTCACTCCGAATGTTCATCAATCCTGTGTTTTTATAAGTATAAATTGGGAATTAGATGTCATGATTCCCACTCTGTTATGATTTCAGCTTAGCTTCTTAAAGGATGCACACCTACACACACATGAATATATACAGGTGTACATTTGTGTGTATATATATATATATATATATATATATATATATATATATATATATATATATATATATATATATATATA
>JAYMFT010147200.1:0-12700 GCA_038088735.1 Panulirus argus
GTATGGAGTACTGCTCCCACATTTGGGGTGGTTCTAGCTCTGTTTCCTTACTTGACAGAGTTGAGTTGAAAGCGATTCGACTTATAAACTATCCCAGGCTAACTTCCAAACTTGACCCCCTTGCTCTATGCTGCAATGTTGGTTCACTTTCCATTTTCTAAAGGTATTACTTTGGCTTTTGCTCCCGAGAGCTGGCTGCTTGTGTACTACCACCACTAGTTAGACCACAGAATATTTGGCAAGCTGCTGCGTCACATGCTTATTGTGTGGCCATCGGCAACTCAAGGGTTTGCCGTTTTGTTAACTGCTTCTTTCTTAACATGTCGAAGCTTTGGAACTCTCTACCTTCTCGTGTCTTTCCCAATAACTATGACCTGGCTTATTTCAAGAGACATGTTTTTCACTTTCTCAAAAGTTTGTAAATACTTTCCCTGTCTGTTTTTCCCCCCTTCTCAATTATCTTTATATTTCAATTTGGGCCCGGCCTTGATGTGGACTTTTGTCCTTAACTGGAGCCTTCAACATAAAAAAAAAGACATTGTTAGATACAAGGTTCTGAGAATACATTCCCAATTCTTCTAACAACGCTAAAGACATGATTTTGACGACGTAGAGAGAAAGTTCTAACAATGCGAGAGACATGTTCTTACAATACTAGAGACATGGTTCTAACAACACTAAAGACTTTGTTCTAAGAACACTAGAGAAATGGGTCTGACAACACTAGACACATGGATTTAACACCATTAGAAACATGGTTCTCACAACACAAGAGACGTGGTTATGGCAAAATTAGAGACATGGTTCTATCAACACTAGAGACATGATTTTAACATTACTTGATACATGCTTCTAACAACACTGGAGACCTGGTCCTGACAACGCTGAAGACATGATTCTAACAATGCTAGAAGCTTGATTTTGAAAAGAAAATAGAAACATAATTCTGACAACACGAAAGACTTGATTCAATCAACACTAGACTCATGAATCTACCAACGCTAGAAACATGGTTCAATGAACACTATAGACATGGTTTTGACAACATTAGATATATGGTTCAGTAAACACTAGAAACATGGTTTTGGCTACACTAGACACATGGTTATGACAACACTAGAGACATGGAAATAACACCACTAGAAACATGGTCTTCATATCACTAGAGACATGGTTCTGACAATACTAGAGACCTGGTTATAACGCTATAGATATTGTTCTGACAACTCTAGTGACATGGTCCTGACAACAATACAGATATGGTTTTGACAAAAGCAGAGACGTGGTTCTGACAACACTAGATACATGGTTCCGACAAAATTAGGGACTTGATCCTAAAAACATTAGAGACTTGGTTTTGACAACACTAGGCACATAGTTCTGACACCACTGGAGACATGGTCCTAACAAATCTAGATATATGGTTTGGACAACACTAGACATATGATTTTAACGACATTAGAGACATGGTTTTAACAACACAATATTCATGGTTCTGACAGCACTATAGAGATGGTTCTGAAAACACTAGAGAGATGGTTCTGAGAGCACTAGACACATGTTTGTAACAACACCACGTTTTGACAGCACTAGAGATATGGTTTTAACAACACTAGAGGCATGTATTCACAACACTAGAGAGGTGTTTCTGACAACACTAGAAGCATGATTCTGAAAAAGCTAGAGACATGGTTCTGCCTAACACTAGATCCATGGTTTTAACAATAGTAGAGATTTGGCTCTGACAACACTATAGACATAGTTTTAACAGAATTATAGACAGTAGAAACATGGTGTTGACAACTCTAGAGACATAGTTTTGAAAACAATATACACATGGTTCTACCAACACTGGAGACATGGATCTGACAACACTAAAGACATGGTTCTAACAACACTAGATACATGGTTCTGACAACACTAGAGACATGGTTTTAACAACAGTAGCGAGATGTTACTGACAAACTAGGAACATGGTTCTGACAGTAATATAGATATGGTTCTAACAATATAAGAAATACGGTTTTAACAACATTAGAGATATGGTTCTAACAGCAATATTGACATGGTATTTACTACAATTGAGACATGGATCTGACAACACTAGATTCAGGGTTCTGACAACACAAGAGAATTGGTTTTGATAACACTCGAGAATATGTTTTAAAAACATTAAAGTCATGGTTCTGACAACACCAGAGGGATGGCTCTAACAACACTAGACACATAGTTCTAACAACATTAGAGACAAGGCCCTGACAACAATAGAAAGATGGGCTGATATTAGAGACATGGTCCTGACAACATTAGATACATGGTTCTGACAACAATAGAGACATTGTTCTAACAACATAAGAAACACGGTTATAGCAACATTAGAGACATAGTTCTAACAACAATACTGACATAATTTTGACAACAATAGATACATGGTTCTGACAGCACCAGACACATGGTTCTGACAATACTGGAGACAGGGTTGTATCAAAACTAAAAACAAATTTCTGACAGCACCAAAGGCTTAATTTCAACATCACCATAAATATTGTTTTGGAAACGCTAGAAACATGGTTTTAACAACAGTAGATATATGGTACTAACAATACTAGAGATATGCTTTTAAGAACACTAGAGATATAGTTCTAAAAACACTAGAAACATGGTTTTAGCAGCGCTAAAGAATTGGTTTTGACAACACTCTAGACGGTACTAAAAACACTAAATATATGGTTCTGACAACACTAGATAGATGGTTATGACATAACTAGAGACATCTTTGTAACAACACTAGAGAACATGGTTCTAAAAACATTAGAGACATGATGCTGACAACGCTTGAGATATATACTTTTAAAAACACTAGACATGATTCTAAAAACACTAGAGACATGGTTCTGACAAAACTAAAGACTTGGTTTTCACCAAACCCTAGACTTGGTTCTAAAAAAAACTAAAGACATGATCATGACAACACTAGAGGGATGGTTTTAACAGCGCTAGAGATATGGTCTGACAACAAAAAGGCATGGTTATGACAAAACTGGATATGGTTTTAACAACACTATAGACATGGTTATGACAACATTTAGTGAGATGGGTCTGACATTTGAAACATGGTTCTGACAACACTAGAGACATGATTTTAACAATACTAGGGCCATGGTTTTGACAACAATTAGAGAGATGGTTCTAGCAATACTAGAGACGTGGATGTAAACACACTAGACACATTGTTCTGACAACATTAGATACATGGTTTTGACAACACTTAAGATATGGTTATGAAAAGACAAGAGTCATGGTTTTGACAAAACTAAAGACATGGTTTTACCAACACTAGAGACATGTTTCTGACAACATCAGATATATGGTTCTAACAACACTAAAGACAAGGTTCTGAACACACTAGATATGGGTTTCACAACACTGCACCCATGGTTCTGAACACACAAGAGACATGGTTTACAAAACTCTAGAAACATGGCTTTCACTAAAGGGAGACATGGTTATAACATTGTTAGAGACAAGTTCCTGACAACACAAGAGAGATGGGGCTGACGTTAGATACATGGTCCTGACAACATTAGAGACATGGTTTTGACTCCATAAGAAACAAGGTTCTAGCAACAATAGAAACATGGTTGTAACAACAACAGAGACAAGGTTTTAACTACACGATACATAGCTCTGACAACACTGGAGACATCGTTCTAACAACACTAGAAACAAGTTTCTGGCAGCACCAAAGGTTTGGTTATAACATCACTATAGATTTGGTTTTGGAAACACTAGAGATACGGGTTTGACAACAATATACACATGGTTCAGACAACAGTAGAGATATGGTTTTAACAACACTAGAAAAATAGTTTTGAAAACGATATACACATGGTTCTACCAACACTAGAGACATGGATCTGACAACACTAAAGACATGGTTCTAACAACACTAGAGACATGGTTCAGACAACGCTCGAGACGTGGTTTTAACAACAGTAGCGATATGGTCCTCACAACACTAGAGACATGGTTCTCAGAACAATAGATACATGGTTCTTACAATATATGAAACATGGTTTTAAGAACATTAGAGACTTTATTCTAACAGCAATATTGACATGGTACTGACAACAATAGAGACATGGTTCAGACAACACTAGTTGTTGATGGAGAAAAGGGGGGAGGCTGATCCATCAACAACCACAGAGATAGATCGGCCGGAGAGGAAGCTAGGTACCATGGAGCAAAGTGAGGAAGGGAAGCCAAAAGAGGGGAGTTTAGAGATGAGACCCCGATGCCACACCCTGTCAAAAGCCTTAGATATGTCAAGGGCAACTATATTTGACTCCCAAAATCTTTCAGGGATGATGCCCAGACTTTAGTAAGATAGGAAAGAATATCACCAGTGGATCTCGAACTGCAGTATGTTGTTATATAGATTATGAACAGCATTAAGGTGTCAGAAAGAATATCAAACAGCAGTAGGGTGCCTGATTGAATATGGATAGCATTAGGTTGTCATTTAGAATATAAACAGCAGTATGGTGTCAGGTAGAAGAAGACTATCATTATGGTGCCAGTTAGAATATGAACAGCAATAGGGTGTCAGATAGAATGAGAACAGTAGTAGAGTGCTAGATAGAATATGAACAGCATTAGGGTGTCAGGTAGAACATGAACAGCAGTGTGGTTCCTGATAGAATATGAACAGCAGTAGGGTGTCAGTTAGACTACGAACAGCAGTATGGTGTCAGTAGAATATGAACAGCAATAGGGTGAGAGTTTTAAAAACCAAGGGCAGCATGTTGTCAGGGTGTTAGAGAATATGAACAATATTTAGGTGCCATATAGAATATGAACAGCAATAGGTTGTCAGTTAGAAAACGAGCAGCAGTATGTTGTTAGAAGGAAAATGAAAAGAAACTGGGTGTCACATAGAATATGATCAGAAATAGAGTGCTAGATAGATTATGAACAGCACTAGGGTGTCAGTTAGAATGTGAACTCCAGTATGTTGGCAGATAGAATATGAACATCAGTAGGGTGTCAGAGAGAATATGAACAGCAGTAGGGTGTCAAATAGAATATGAATAGCAGTAAGGTGTCAGCTAGAATCTGAATAGCCGTAAGGTGTTTATTTGAATATGAATAGCAGTAAGGTGTCAGTGGAATATGAACAGCAGGTGTGTGCCAGAAAGAATATGAACAGCAATAGTATGTCATATGAAATATGAACGGCAGTAGTGGGCAAGATAGAATATGAACAATATTATTGTGTCAGAAAGAATATGAACAGCAGTTGGGTGCCAGGTAAAATACGAACAGCAGTAGGTCGTCAGGTGGATTGTGAATAGAAGTATGGTGTCAGATAGAATATGAACAGGTATTGGGTGTCATGTTGAATATTTATAGCAGTAGGGTACCAAATAGGATATGAACAGCAGTAAGGTGTCAGGTGGAATATGAACAGCATTAGGGTGTCACACAGAAAACGACGAGCAGTATGTTATCAGTTAGAATATGAACAGCAATAGGGTGTCAAATGGAATATGAACTACTAACGGGTGCCAGATAGAATATGAACAACAGTAGGGTGTTAGGTGGATTATGAACAGCAGTAGGGTGTCAATTAAAGTATGAACAGCAATAGGGTGTCAAATAGAATATGAATAGCAGTAAGGTGTCAGGTGGAATATGAACAGCATTAGGGTGTCAGTTAGAAAACGAACGGCGGAAAGTTGTCAGTAAGCATAAGAACAGCAGTTGAGGGTCAGATAGAATATAACAGCAAGGTGTCAGTTAGTTTATGAAGAGCAGTAGGGTGCCAGATAGAATATGAGTTAGAGAAGAGTGTCAGATAGAATATGAATAGCAGTAGGGTGTCATATAGAATATGAACAGCATTAGGGTACCATATAGAATACGAACAGCAGTAGATTGTCAGATGCAATATAAACAATAGTGGGGTGTCAGATGAAATATGAACAACAGTAGGGTGTCAGTATATAAAGAGCAATAGGGTGCCAGATAGAATATGAGTTATAGTAGGGTGTCACTTAGAATATGAATAGCAGTAGGGTGTCAGTTGAAATAGGAATAGCAGTAAGGTGTCAGCTTGAATTTGAACTGCCGTAGGGTGTTAGATAGAATATGAATTGCAATAAGGTGTCAGTTGGAATATGAACAGCATTAGGGTGTCAGCTACAAAATGAACAGCAGTAGGGAGCCAGAAAGAATATGAACAGCAACAGTGTGTCATATAGACTATGAACAGAAAAAGGGTGCAAGATAGAATATGAACAGCATTAGGGTGTCAGTTAAATATGAACAGCATTAGGGTGTCAGTTAAATATGAACAGCATTAGGGTGTCAGTTAAATATGAACAGCAGTAGGGTGCCAAATAAAATACGAACAGCAGTACGTTGTCAGGTGGATTATGAACAGCAGGAGGGTGTTAGATAGAATATGAATATCAGTAGGGTGCCAAATACAATACGAACAGCAGTAAGGTGTCATACTGAATATGAACAGCATTAGGGTGTTAGACAGAAATCGAACAGCAGTTTATTGTCAGAGAGAATATGAGCAGCAATAGGGTGTCACATGGAATATGAACAGCAGTAGGGTGCTAGATAGAATATGAACAGAATTAGGGTGTTGGATAGAATATGAAGAGCATTAGGGTGCCAGATAGAATACGATCAACAGTATGTTGTCAGTCGCAATATGAACAACAGTAGGGTGTCAGAGAGAATATGAAGAACAGAACGTTGTCAAAAAGAGAAAAAACAACAGTATGTTGTCAGATAGAATATGAACAGCAGTAGGGTGTCAAGAAGACTCTAAACAGCAGTAGGGTGTCAGATGGAATATGAATAGCACTAGAGTGCCAAATATAATATGAACAGCATTAGGGTGTCAGTTAAAATATGAACGGCAGTAGGATGCGAGATAGAATATGAACAGCAATAGGGTGTCAGATAGAATACGAATAGCAGTAGGTTGGCAGATGCAATATTAACAACAGTAGGGTGTCAGATGAAAATGGATAGCAGTAGAGTAGCAGATAGAATATTGAGCAATAGTAGGGTGTCAGGTAGAATATGAATAGCAGTAAGGTGTCAGCTGGAATATGAACAGCATTAGGGTGTCTCAAGAACATGAACAGCAATTTGGTGCCAGTAGAATATGAACAGGAATAGTGTGTCAAGTAGAAAATGAAAAGCAGTAGGTTGTCAGAACACGAACAGCAATAGGGTGTCAGATTCATTATGAACAGCAGGAAGGTGTTAGACAGAATACGCAACATTAGCTTCTCAGATTGAATATGAATAGCAGTAGTGTATCAGATTGAATATGAACAGCAGTACGGTGCCAGATTGAATATGAACAGGAATAGGGTGTCAGACAGAATATGTACAGCAGTAAGGTGCTAGATAGAATATTAACATTAGTAGGGTGTCAGATGAATATGAACAGCAGTACGGTGCCAAAGAGAATTTGAACAACAGAAGGGTGTCAGCTAGAATATGAACAGCAGTATGGTGCTAGATAGAATATGAACAGCAGTAGGGTGTTAGGTAGAATATGAACAGCAGTAGGGTGCTAGATATAATGTGAACAGCAGTAGGGTTCCCGATAAAATATGAACATCAATAGGATGTCAGAGGGAATATGAACTGCATTAGGGTGTCAGTTAGAATACGAACAGCAGTAGGTTGTCAGATAGAATATGAACAACATTATGGTGTCAGAAAGAGTATGAAGAGCTGTATAGTGTCGCATATGATATGAAGAGCAGTAGGGTGCCAGATAGAATATACGCAACAGTAGGGTGTCAGATAGAATATGAATAGTAGTAAGGTGTCAGTAGAATATGAATAGCAGTAGAGTGTCAGATAGAATATGAATAACAGTAAGGTGTAAAATGGAATATAAACAGCATTAGGGTGCTCGATGGAATATGAACAGTACTCAATTGCCTCAGAGAATATGGCCAGCATTAGGGTGTTAGAATATGAACAACAGTAGGGTGCCAGATAGAATGCGAACAGCAGTAGTTTGGCAGATGAAATATGAACAGCAGTAGGGTGTCAGATGGAATATGAACAGCAGTAGGGTGTCAGATGGAATATGAACAGCAGTAGGGTGTCGGTTAGAATGTGTGCAGCAGTAGGATGCCAGATAGAATATGATCAACAGTCGGATGCTGATACAATATGAACAGCAGTACGGTGTCAGAGAGATAAAGAACAGCAGTATGTTGTCCATTAGATTATGAACAGCAAAAAGGTGTCACACAGAACATGAACAGCAGTAGAGTGCTAAATAGAATATGAACAGCATTCGGGTGTCAGGTAGAATATGACTAGCACCAGGATGACATAGAATATGAGCAACAGTAGGGAGTCAAATAGAATATGAATAGCAGTAGGGTGTCAGGTAAAATATGAACAGCAGTAACGTGTCGGACAGAATCTGAATAGCAGTAGGGTGTGAGATGGAATATGAGCATCAATAGGGTGCTAGATGGAAAATGAACAGCAATAGGGTGTCAGATAGAATATGAACGGCAGTAGGGTGCTCGATAAGATATGAACAGCAGTAGGACGTCATATATAATATAAAAGCAGTAGGGTACCAGATGGATTATAAATAGCATTAGAGTGTGAGATAGAATATGAACAGCAGTAGGGTGCCAGATAGAATATGAACAGTAATAGGGTGTCAGATGAATATAAACAGCAGTAGCGTGATAGATAGAATATGAACAGCATTAGATTGTCAGATAGAATATGAACAGCAGTAGGGTGCCAAATTGAATATGAACAGCAGCAGGTTTTCAGATTGAATATGAACAGCAGTAGGGTGTCAGTTCGAATGTGAAAAGTAGCAAGGTGCCATATAGAGTATAAACAGCAGTAGGATGTCAGTTAGATTATGAAGATCAATAGGATGTTAAATAGAATATGAACAGCAGCAGGGTGTCATATAGAAAACGAACAGCAGTTATCAAATACAATTTGAACAGTAGCTTGTCAGTTAGACTATGAGCATCAGTAGGGTGTCAGGTAGAATATGAACGGCAACAGGGTGCTAGATAGCATATGAACAGCAGTAGGGTGCCATATAGAATATTAACAGCAGTAGGGTTTCAGTTAGAATATGAACAGCAGTAGGGTGCCAGAGATAATATAAACAGCAGCAGGGTGCCAGATAGAATATGAACAGCAGAACGTCATCAGTTGGAATATAAACAGCAGTCGGGTGTCAGATGGAATATGAACAGTAGTAGGGTGTCTGGTAGATTATGAACAACAGTAAGGTGCCAGATAGAATATGAACCAACAGTAGGGTGTCAGGTAGAATATGAAGAGCATAACGGAGTCAGTAGAAAACGAACAGGAGTATGTTATTAGTTACAATATGAACAGCAATAGGTTTTCAGCTGGAATATGAACAGCAGTAGGGTGTCGGAGAGAATATGAACAACAGTGGGGTGCCATACTGAATATGAACAACAGTTGTCTGTCAGATAAAGCATGAACAGCAGTAGGGTGTCAGAGAGAGAACAAATAGCAGTATGTTGTCAGGCAGAATATGAACAACAATAGGATGTCACATAGAATATCAGCAGCAGTAGGGTGCTAGATTGAATACGAACAGCATCAGGGTGTCAGGATTTGAAGATCAGTAAGATGCGAGATAGAATTTGAGTAAAAGTAGGTGTCAGAAAGATTAGAAATAGCAGTAAGGTGTCAGAGAGAATATGAATATCAGTAAAGTGTCAAAGAGAATATGAATAGCAGTAAGGTGTCAGCAAGAATCTGAATAGCAGTCGCGTGTCAGATAGAATATGAATAGGATTAGGGCGTCAGGTTGAACATGAACAGCAGTATTGTGCCAGAAAGAATATGAACAGCAGTATTGTGCCAGAAAGAATATGAACAGCATTGATGTGTCAGGTAGAAATCGTACAACAGTAGGTTGTCAGTTAGAATATGAACAGCAATAGCGTGTAAGATAGAATATAAACAGCAGTAATTTGCTAGATAAGAATATGAACAGCATTAGGGTGTCAGATAGAATATGAAGAGCAGTAGGGTGCCAGGTAGAATACGAATAGCAGTATCTTTTCAGACTGAATATGAACAGTAGTAGGGTGCCAGATTGAATATGAACAGCAACAGGGTGTCAGATGGAATATGAACAGCAGTCGGGTGCTAGGCATAATATGAACCGCATTACGGTGTTAGATGGAAACTGAACAGCAGTAAGGTTATAGATAGAATATGAACAGTAGTAGGATGCTAGAAAGAATATGAACAACAGTTGGTTGCCATATATAATACAAATAAAAATAGGTTGCCTGATTGAATATGAACAGGATTAGTGTGTCCGTTAGAATATGAACAGCAGTATTGTGCCAGATGGAATATGAACTGCAATACTGTGTCAGGTAATAAAACGAACAGCAGTATGTTATCAGATACAATATGAACAGCAACAGGGTGTCAGCTATAATATGAACTGCAGTAGGATACTAGATAGAATGTGAAGAGTATTAGGGTGCCAGATAGAATATGAAGAGCAGTAGGGTGCCAGGTAGAATACAACCAGCTGTAGGTTTTCAGACTGAATATGAACAGCAGTAGGGTGCTAAATAGAATATGAACATCATTAGGGTGCCATATAAAGTATAAACAGCAGTAGGGTGCCACTTAGAATATGAAAATCAGTAGGGTTTCATTTAGAATATGAACAGCAGTAGGGTGGCAGATAGAATATGAACAACAGTAGGGTTTCACGTAGAAAACGATCACCAGTAAGTTGTCAGATAGAATATGAACAACAGTAGGGAGCCAAATAGAATGTGAACAGCATTAGGGTATCAGGTATTATATGAACAGCAGTAGTGTGCTAGATAGAATATAAACTGCAGTAGGGTGTCAGGTAGAATATAAACATTAGTAGGCTTTCAGAATATGAACAGCAATAGGGTGCCAGACAGAATATAAACAACAGCAGGGTGCTAGATGGAATATGAACAGCAGTAGGATGTCGGATAGAATATGAAAAGCAGTAGAGTGCTGTATAGAATATGAACCACAGTACGGTGCTAAATAGAAATTGAACAGCAATAGGGTGCCAGATAAGATATGAACCGCAGTTGGAAGCCATATAAAATATAAACAGCAGTAGGGTATCAGATGGAATATGAACAGCAATAGGGTATCAGGTGGATTATGAACAGCAGTAGGGTGCTTCATAGAATATGAATAGCAGTAGGATGCTAGACTGAATATGAACAGCAGTAGAGGGCTAGATAGAATATGAACAGCAGAAGGGTGCCATATAGCATTAGGGTTTCAGTTAGAATATGAACAGCACTAGGGTGCCAGATAGAATATGAACAACAGTAGGGTGCCAGATGGAATATGAACAGCATTTGGGTGTCAGATAGAATATGAACAGTAGTAAGGTATCTGATAGAATATGAACAGCAGTAGGGTGTCAGACGGAATATGAACATCAGTAGGGTGTCGGATGGAATATGAACAGCAGTAGGATGCCAGACAGAATATGAACAACAGTAGGGAGTCAGATAGAAAACGAACAGCAGTATGTTGTAAGGTAGAAAATGAATAGCAATAGGGGGTCACACACATTATGAACAGCAGTAGGGTTCTAGATAGAATATGAACATCATTAGGGCGTCATATACAATATGAACAGCGGTAGGTTGCCAAATAGAATACGAACAGGAGCAGTTGTAAGATGGAATATGAACAGCAGTAGGGTGTCAGGTAGAATATGAACAGCAGTACGGTGTCAGATGAAATATGAAGAGCAGTGGGGTGCCAGATGGAATATGAGCAAAAGTAGAGTGTCATATAGTATATGAATAGCAGTTAGGTGTCAGTTAAAATATGAACAAAAGTAGGGTGTCAGTTATATTATGAACAGCAATAGGATGTCAGACAGAATATGAACAGCAATAGGGTTTCAGAATATAAACAGCGGTAAGGTGTCACGTAGAGGACCTTGTCTTTAAAGGTTAGTTTTTATTAGTTTTTGACATTAGTTTGCTAGCAGCGTTGCAGGTCAGATGGCAAAATGTTCAAGTCTTAGATTGTTTATGGTAGTTTGGAAAACACGTACTTGAAGGAGCCATTAAGTGCTTAAACTGTAAAAAAGATATGAAGTATTTTCTGTTTTGAAATAAAAGGTGAAATGTAGAAATGTATGTAATAGCTACTACTAACAAAAATGATATTGACATTAAATTAGTGAAGGATGGATAAACTGAAGATCTTAATGAAATTTTCTTTGATACATATCAAGATTAGTCCTGTTTCACATTATCAGATCATATACTGGTTTAAAGGCTAGAATATGCATCAGTTGTAGGATTCATTAAAAACATTCATCATAGCTTTCGTACTTTGATTTGTGCAATTTTTTTTGCAGAATATATTCAGTTTTGTTCGCGTTTCCATTCTGATTTCTGTTCAGAATCATCACAAGTTTATGTTATTAGTTCGATTTCTTTCCATAGGCACCTGACCCGCATGAGGAGAATATCAGATGCCAAGCAGCAAAGATGATACTGAAGATGAAGCTGAAAATTATTCCACAACAGGTATTGAATCTCTCTCTCTCTCTCTCTCTCTCTCTCTCTCTCTCTCTCTCTCTCTC